>JAOXYF010000019.1:7445874-7479087 GCA_028565775.1 Sternarchorhynchus goeldii
CCCCCCCCCCCCCCCCCCCCCCCCCCCCCCCCCCCCCCCCCCCCCCCCCCCCCCCCCCCCCCGAGAGAGAGAAAGAAAGGGAGAGAAAATTTTAAAATCTTTAGGTTGGGTGAAGGATATCCAAACTGAACGGTTTTATTTTTTTCACCCAGCACATGTACTGCCACATGCCCAAAGGTGCCAAAGCATCAAGCCACTCGTCTGTCAGGTTCTTCTCTTCTTTTTTTTTTTCTTTTTTCTTCACCCACTGCTAGTTTCTCTTTCAGCCGTCTTCAGGCAACAGCTGGATTTGTCTGCAGACAAATAGTGATCACATACTGCGTTCTGCTTTTGTTTTTTTTTTCCTGGGAGTAAATCTTTTTCGTTGTACTTTTAAACGAAAGGGCTATTGTACTCATTGTTATGGCATCCGTCATCTTTTTAGGACAAAGAGAACTCAAAAGGATTAGGTTTTTCTTCTTTTCTTTTTAGTCAAGAAATATTAAGTCACAGTACCAACAGTGACACCAGGATGTGTGCCTGGGCTACAGAAAATGGGCTATGGTTTACTGATACCCTCTCTAATGAACAAAATGAAAGGTACAAGGTTGCACTATTTTTTAAAAATCAGATGTCTTAAAGAAGAGATTGTGTTCTTTCTGTGTAGTAGGGTATTTATTTTAATATAACAAACTTTGTTGCATATCTTTAAGCTTATTAGTTTTTATAAGCTTTTTACAGCAAAGTTTGGTGTGTTGTGTACTTCGTTATTTGTTTGGCTCATAAACGTTGGAATGTTGTTAGATTTTTTTTTTATTTTATTTTATATCAAAATTTCTAAAACTTTGTACATTTTAACCAGAACAGAAATGTTAGTTACTAAACCATATTTGCCATATTGGGTATCATGTGATCTAACAATAATGCAGTTATACCAGTTCAAGAGCCTCTGTAATGGTGTTCAAACTCCAGATACTGTTTTGTTTGTTTACTTATGTCTCTTTGAAAATGACTTGTATGGTTTCTGTCATGAGCATGAAATTGAAACAGGTCAATTCATCAAATATGAATTTTACAAGGGTTTTTTCGTTAATAAATGTAGCCTAATTTCTATATGAGGCTTCATTTTCAGTTGTTTTGTAGGATACTATTGAAAGTTTATTATTATTTTAAGAATGTATTATTTTAAAAAGTTGCACTGCATGGTTGTCGGCCTAGAACAGTGCATAATTTAGCACCAAAAGGTGTTTGTATGTGGTCTTAAAGGGAATTAACCTCCGCAAAGGTCACATATGGTGAAAACACAAGGCAGTTTGAGTGAGCTTTTTTTATTTAGTCCCAAGTCCAGAAGAACTTTTTTACCATTGAATACAACAATAATGTGATACAATGATGGTAGAGAGGATTAAATTCCCCTGCAAAACAGTTTATTTATTTATTTATTTTGATCAAATTTAGTCTAATCTGTGTTTTTGGTTATCATTTGGGGTATTATTATGAGGACTGAGGAAGAAATGGTAATTACATTTACGCCAAATCTTTTTACCATCTGTGTGCACATTTTTACCACAGTGTTGCTATGTACCCTTAAAAGCTAAAAAAAAAAATTTTAAGTAAATTATTATGGGAGGTAAATAACATTTTGACATGAAATAATATTCTTAAATAATAAGATTCTGGAAACTAGCCTAGCAACTGAACTCCTTACTGAATATGTCCTTGAGAAAGTCCACAGATTCATGATTGAGCTTTTTTTGTAAATCTCTTAACTACAAGAAAGAATGCAGAATGTTAGTGTTGTTCTTGTCGTTGATGGTCACATTTTCACAATGACTTAAACGTATTAAACTACTGACAACCTTTGCATATGTAGGTCAAACTAGATCACAAAACATTGCTAAAGAAAGCCATATATACTTTAACTGCTGTTTAAGTATGTATTATAATGCCATTTCTGTTCCTCAGAATTTTGAAAATCATTAGTCAAGCAGTTTATTATCTGTGAACAATAATTTGTGAGCTTTCAAAAAGATTTGATTATGGGTACGTTTTCATCATATTTGACTGCAACAGCTTTTTTGGTTTCTTGTTTGTGTGGTGAGGGTTTTTCATATGCAAAACGTTGAATCGAGGAATGGTGTAAGGTTTGTTTTATCCATTTAAGTTATCTAGTTTTAGGACTGTGCATGTTATGGACATTGTACTAATTACTAACATACAACTACTTTGTAAATATTATCTCATCCTGTAATCAGAATTGATTAGAGTGATGCAATGTGAAAGTTAGACAGGAGCATTATTACCTTAAAGAACCTTTTTGTTGGATATGTTGATTAATGCATTTCTCTCCTTAATTCTTTGGTCAAGGTTCTGATTTTTTTTTTTTTTTTTGCCACATTTTATTAGCTGTAATTAACTGTAGCCAATCCAAACTAATTTTTTGTTACCATTTACTTAACATTTAAGTAAACAGATTGTGCATATTCTTGTTTTATTCGTCATTCTCCAAATCTGTCAGCATTACTTGCCTTGTATTCATGAACAACTAACAACTTCAATTAAAGATGCTATAGCAATAATGATGTAAGGCATTTAAACTTGGACAGAGAGGCATACAACCATGAATTTCAGTTTTCAAGGTCAGGTTTAGAATTTCCTAAATAAATACGAACCACACATTCATAATGTTCCCTCCCATTTTTTTTCCTGTGGAAGAGCAAGTTGTTTTTCTTTTCTCATCTGTGCTAAACATTAATTTATTTACTTTGTTTATTGTTCTCAGGTATCATCATCTAAATTAAATCCTTTTTATTGTCCAGCTTGTTTTGAAGGGAGTGACATAAGGATTCTTTTTTTATTATTCACCATGCAATATATTGTTGATTTGTGCAAAGATCTTTAAATTACCTTCTTCTTTCTTTAAAATCTGAGATCAGGGACAGGGCAGCAAAACCTTTTTTGTGGCAAAGCAACATGTTTGCATCAGATCTTTTTGAAATTGTGTTTTATACTTTTTATCAGCTCTCCAAGTTGTTTTCTGCTCCAGATCTGTAAGAAGCATTTAGCTGTGTCATTGTGTCTCCGTAGTCACATATAAAATACTTGATACGTTGATTTTGAGATGGCAAAACAATATTTGGCAAGATGGTAAATATGAGTGGTTCTCAAAGCCTATGCATACTGGCATGCCATGCCTGATTTTTTATTATTAACCTGTAAGTGTTAAGACAGATTAAAGAAAAGAAAAGAAACAATTTTTGTAATTTTTTTCCAAATCAATTTGTTCAAAATGGATCTTGTTCAATTGTATGTCATCATTATCAGTGGATGTGCAATAAATTATAACTCAAGGCTGTTTTGTAATATATATATATATATTTGTGTAGTCTCTTCTGTGTTTTACATTTTTTTCTATTTAGGGGAGATGGTGTGCTTTGAAATGATCTTTAAATAGTGTTAGAAATTATTATTTTGTTAGATTATTATGTCAGTACTGACAAAAGATGTTTTAAACTGGCAGTCATAATTTCTTATTCAAATAAAACCCATCTTGAAGCTAATTCATCATGGAAACCTTGAACATGCCTGTGGCCTGTGTAGTTACAGCATTTGAGAGCCGTCAGAATACATCCACATCATGACATGCTTCTGCAATCCAAAACTATCTTGCTTGGCTTATAATGGTTGTCCAATGAGACATTACTTGGGCTGTGAAAAGGAATGTCAGCAAGAACATGGTAGACACTTTCTTTCAAAATTTGACTGACGACCACCCCCTTCCCACAGGTCAAAGATACCACTGCTTCCCACCCTACCTCTCCCACTCACTCCTCTCTGCTGATAAACTGTTATCAGTCTTGTTATCAGTCTGATTGATGGTTATAACAGGGAGTCCTCCTTGTTAGTAGATTCTAAAGTTGAATGAATGACTAGGTGAGAAAAATAAAAACTAAAAAATTTGCACAATGTTTTCTGCCAACCAACCAAACCCAAGCATTATAACAGTTTCTTTCTTTTTCTTGTGGTGGAATGTATATGGATAAAAAAATCTATCATCCTGGATTTCTTTTGAAGATGCTTTGTGGGCTTCTATTTGTCTCTATGCTACAAAACGTTGCATACACTAACAGACATTATTAAAACAGACAACTATTCTGAGCTGGATACATTAACATTGTAAATTAACATTAATGTGTGCTTAATCCAGCACCCCTCCTCCCACACACACACACACACACACACACACACACACACCATATTTCAAAGAATTATCTTCTGTGTTCCACAGTTGAAAAACATTTGAGCTTTGTAACTCATACAACAGATGGCAATAATAAAAGAAAAAAAACTGACCCCATGGAAACATGTATATCAACTTCAAAAGCAAAGCCTTAACTTGCTATATCTGTTGCCTTAGCCTGTAGCTAGATTGGGACATGGTATCATAATAAATAACAAATGTTATAAATTTAATACTGCATATTTTATAGACATTGTCACCCAAGCAAATGTATAGGGATCACAGTTCAGAGACCAAATGGTCAAGCCATTGTGGTAATAAAATGATTATTTGTGGGTGAAAATATTTTCCATTAGTTTTTAACAATATGAAAAGGCCTGTGACGTGACTGCGAGAACCAATAAGGCATTTTTGTGTTCAAAAGTGGGAACAACTTCATCAGCAGGAAATGCAAGTGACTTATCTCAAATAAGTTTCGAAAAATGGAACATCCCCAAAATGGCCCGGATCATTTTGATATAGTGGTGACAGATTTATTAATAATGGTTTAGTTCATTCAAGTTGCATAGACCTGATAGTGGGAACCTGGCAAACTTGTGATAAAGATGGTTATATAACTTGCCTTAATAAAAGGTATAAAGCATTGCCATTTCTCTTCAACTAATTCCTGAGTCTGCATCTTTATTTTACGGTCATATTTTATTTAATTTAATAGTAAATACTGAAACTGGGTAGGTTTAGGAACCAGATCATGGCTGCCTGTGGCAAGAAAAAGCATTGCCTCTTGACCTGAGGAAGAAACAGAAAGTGGGGCCCAGTGAAACCCAAGTTTAGGCAAGACAACGTGGTGAATATCAAACTATAAGCTATACAAATATAAACATTGAAAGAATTAAATACACAAGAACGTGAGAATTAAGAAGTTCTATATGGACATAAAGCAGAATTAAAATACATATTGTACAGTTAGACCGTATGCACTGAATATCATGAATTTATAAGACAAGACAGGTTCAAAACAGATTAAGCATAGTTTTGCGCAGGTGATTGTTTTCTCAAGTGTTCAATAGCAGTGTGAATAATCTCTGGTGGTTGTTCAATGCCATCCAAACGATGTACACGAACAACAAAAATAAGCACGGGATAGATAAAACAGTATCACCTGTGGTAGTTTCTCTGTCGCATGTATACGAATTGTAAGGGACGTGCGCGTTCCCGCTGCTTAACGACAAGATGGCGGCGGCCGCCGGATCAGGTAAATTAATTTGGAAATCTGTCCCTCATGTAATGTTCCCTTAATCTTATGATAAAATACAAAGCTGACGTCCAATGCAGAGGTGTTGCTTTAACGAACTCATTTTATAAACTGCGATTAGACGCATTTCCAAGTTCCATAGAATCGTGGGTGTATCATATTAGTTGGCTAGCTAGCATTTCTGATCTTGAGCTTATTCTGCCGGGTGTGTTTAGCAGCAATAGCTAGACACTTAGTTAACTAACAGAAGTCTAAACTATTTCTGTTGGCTAACTTTTTGTGGTTGATCCGACTCCAGCGTATGTCCCTTGATTGTAGCTCTAGCAAACATTATGTTTTGCGTTCTTGGAGCCTTCCCGGTCTACTGGCTAACGTGCTAATTAGCTAGCTAGCTAGCTAACTTATTCAATTGCAGCGTCATGATACGGAGACACCGACTCAACCTGCAAGACGAGCTGGGACGTTCCTGGAAACAACAATGTAGCTTGCTAGCTGCATGCATGTTTTCCGTTAGTTTTTGGGGCTCCTGCTAATTAATCAGGGTAACTTAGACGTACTTGGTTCCTATTGGGTGTCAAACCGAAACCAGCACTGTTGTAATAAAATGCATATTTAATCGAAAGGATAACATTACTTTGAACTTCAGCAGGTTAAGTTGTCCAGCAAGCAGAGCTAGCTACATACATATGCTAGCTATCTAGCTACCCGTTTGTATGTCTAGCCTGACGCTACTTACTAACGGTAGACATGGGTGTGCACTTCTAGCTACCGATATTTAATGTGCAGTTGGAGAAATGTATCTGACTTGAATCCATTCCAGTAATGTGAGTGTTTATGTTAATGTGGTAAAATGCAAAATGTCATCTCTGGTTATGAAGAGCGTTCGGCTCATTTTCATCAAATTTCAGCTAGTTAATATGCCTATTGTTAAAACCTATTTATTCAGCTATGTTATGTGATCAAGATTACACCAGCTGTCTGGAATATCTTAAGCGAATGCGGAGAAATCTTAATGACCTGTTGCCCCCGTGGGTTACCGCATAATAATTTGGCATTCTAGTATTTGGAAAATGATCAGCCAGCGGGTAGTGGATAGGGGTTGTGCCAATCAGAGGACTTGTGGGTACTTGTAAAATGTAGTAATAGTCGTCAAAGATATGGTTTCACAGTCACCATTGTTCCTTAGAAATGCATGCAGACAATTTCAATGGTCAGCGGTGCATTTCACAATCCTGAGCCATCAGTTCTATCAGTCATCATGCATTTGTTTTAGGCGTCAAAGTCCCTCGCAACTTCCGGCTGTTGGAAGAGCTGGAGGAGGGCCAGAAAGGCGTTGGTGATGGAACAGTGAGTTGGGGTCTAGAGGACGACGAGGACATGACACTCACACGCTGGAGAGGCATGATAATTGGACCTCCAAGGGTAAGTTTTACTGGCCGCCTACCATTAATCTTCCCTTCTTGTTTATTTTTTTTTTCTTTTTAGACCCAAAATACTCCCTCCCTTTGAGTAGTGTATCAGTGCCATGCACGTTGGCACCTTGGAAGGAGAATGCAAGTCACTCAACCATATCATGTAACAGTCCGTATGCGTGACCAGCTGATGCGTTGAATAATGACTTGATAGGGGAGGTGCTGTTGCATCTTCAGTGAGCCCAGACATTGACAGCATGAGGGCCAGTTGGGACTGTTGTCAGAAACCTGAATCACTAATGCTGAGCAGCACTTTGACCCTTTTTTGCAGGATTATTTTAAGCATCAAAGTTCATTAAGTTGATTGTCCAGAAGACTGTAATAAGATTCTGATCAGTGAAGCTGTAACTTCCAAAATAGCCGATTTTCAGTAAATGAATGTCCTTTCCATCTTATCATCTTAACATCATGAACTGAAGTCTGTACACACTGGTCCGTGACTCAGCCTTTTAAACATGTATGCAATCTTCATAAGACCATCTCATTTAAGGGTTGTAAAGACTGCCACTTATGTTCTGTCTCTCATACGTTATTTTTCATAAGACATTTTTATGAATGAAAAATTTTATTTTTCTTTTACATGGACATTTCCTTTACTTGGTTGCATGTCCAGACAATCTATGAGAACAGGATGTACAGCCTGAGGGTGGAATGTGGACCGAAGTACCCAGAGACTCCTCCTTTTGTCCGATTTGTGACCAAGATCAACTTGAATGGTGTGCATAATTCAAATGGTGTGGTAAGTATTATATTATTTAAATGCATCAAACGGTGTATGAACAGCAATGAACTTTTATTTTGAGCCTTGCCGTTCTTATTTTGCCGTGGAGGTCTGTGGAAGTTGTATTGTGGTATTCTGTGGAATGTGGAGAAAATGTTTTGAGAGGCATTCTAATTTTTAATTCCAGAAAGCCGACTACAGTATGGTGAATTCGTGTAGAGATGCAACGTAAAACATTTTGTAAATCCTGATTACATGTAAGGCTGCAGCTGGGTCCATATTTTTCACATGACCTTTTTATTTTTCATGTGTATTTCAAGATGTGTGCGGAGCATCTGTTTTGAACAGAAGAACTTGTTAAACATTTTGACACAGCTGGTGTAGAAATGTCATGATTATAAAGCTCATTATAAAAATGTAGACTACACACTAATTATATGAGTGCAGATACAGAACAGTTTGGTTTACTCGCATGAAAAATGTAAACCAGATAATACTAAGTAATTTGCCATTTGCAGCATTCTCTAACCTTTACAGTGCACTCAGTGGGCCTAGACAGTTTTGGTTAAAAGCAGAAAGACAGTAAAAAAAACAACAAAAAACAAGACAGAACAGTTTATTACTTCTCTGGTGCACAAAAGGTGATTCCCTAAAAGAGAAATAATTCAATCATTTGTTTGAATTACTAGATTATAACGTAATTTACTCTATTCCGTTTGCAATAATGCCTACTGCACAGGTTCATAAATGTACAAATTGACATCTCTGCCAATAAACATGGTGAGAAACAGTTCAGCAGTTTCATGTAGCTATCAAACCAGATACTTGATACTTAACCTTCCTTAAAATGGCAGGGGCATGACCTTCCGAGTGTGAACGAGCGCACTGTGTAAACGAGCATCCTGTGTGAACCTCTACTGTATCTGCTGGGACCGTTTGGACTCTGGTTAGGCTCAGTGCGTTGTTTTTTAAAGTAAATATTTCTCTGTCGTCTTCTTTAGAAACCTCTCGAGCTTACTGCTATAAAGAAATTGGATTCTGGGAGCTTATTCATAACCTCTTGCTTGTTGTTGATTCAAGAAAATATGCAAAAAAAATTCACTTTTGTCTTCATGTTATCCTTGCTCTCTTCTACAGAAGAGGTAATACAGTATCGCCTCTCTTTGACGTTGGTTTGCCATGCTTCCACACTTTTGTTATTGGTGAGCCTAGTATTTAAGCATTGAATCTGTTTTTCAATGCTTTATTTAAGCATTGAATCTGTTTTTGGCTTGCCGCATGTTATACATGCATTATAGTGCCTTGTACGTAAGTGTGGAGGAATATCGTGGACGTAGTTATATTGTTTAAAAGAAGCTTCGATACAAAAAAAAAGCGTCATGGTTTTTAGTAATTGGGTTTCTCAGTAAGTGTTTCAGCCCTAGAGACATACGATAGTCAGCTTTTACCTCTATATCATATAGTACATGAATAACTTTTGAAAAGGATTCATAAAACAATAGACACAGTGCCTTGTGTACGAATGGTTTTGTTGAGAATAGTGTCTAGTAGAAATTGGAAATTTCTTTCTGCTATTCTGATTTTTTTTTTTTTTTTTTTAATTGTGGAACAATTGGCCAGTTTGAATTACCCCCTGAACCTTCCATTTTGGCCCATGTCCATGCAGTACCTCACTCCTGGTGACTCTTGGCTTTCCTCAGGTTGACATGCGTGCAGTGTCCTCCCTGGCCAAGTGGCAGAATTCCTACAGCATCCGTGTGGTCCTGCAGGAGCTCCGGCGACTCATGATGTGCAAGGAGAACATGAAACTGCCCCAACCTCCCGAGGGACAAATCTACAGCAACTGAGCGCAGAGGCTACTACTCCATCTCCCTCTCACCTCTAAATTCTCCATCCAAAACACACACACCCACCCACCCACACACGCATACATTTACAGAATATTCCTGTTCTTTTCCAAGACTTTTCCTTATCAGCCCTTTCTCTTAAATGCCATACCCCTCCCCCTTCGCTGCAGCAGCCAATGAGCACTCCGCTGCCGGGAGCTCCCATTGCACAGAAAATGTGGATGCACCGGTGTGCCCAGGCCGCCATGCAGACCAGACATTACGATACAAAATACTGTACATCTTACTAATCTTCTTTTTTAAGTCTTTATTTGTTATACATGCAGATTGTAAAAATAACATAAATGATCTTAAGTGTAAGTCTCTGTGTGCTGTGTTCTTCAAATGTTCAGTACCACCAACTCGGTTCCAATTAAAATGAGGGAATACATGTTGGATGTATGTTGCAACTGCTAATTTTGTTTTAATGTTTTCTTTTGGAAGTGCCATTTTAAAGTCTATTGGCATCTCCAGAATGGTTCACAGTGCCTGAATGGAGTTGATTGCAAAATTGATTTATTTATTGTATTCAAAGCCCTTAGGTTGTGAAATGTTTGTTTATGCTCTTATACAGATATTCATCTTGTTGGAAGGGATTGGGGACAGACATTTAGCAATTCTTGGTAGAATTCTTTGGGTGTTTTTGTTTGGAATTAGTTTGTCAGTTATACTTAAGTAACATTGATTAAACAGGCAATCAGAAACTTTGGTGCTTTATGAAATACATTAGCAATTTGCCAATTTGCTTGCTGTGTAAAATCAGATTACTGTGTTTTAAGATGAACTGGGCTGTTGCAACAGGTTCATTAATATCCCTATTTACCTTTGATCTATTTTAGTGGTAGCGATACCGGTATTTTAATTGCTTAGATACATTTTAAGTGTTGTTTTTTTAATTTGAGACGCATCATCCTTCCTGGAACAAAGGTATGACTCTCTAGTAATTCGTCATGTTATGACTAAAAATTCACCACAGAATACCCTTATTTTCAGTACACCCTAAGGGATATTTAGCAATTTATTGCATGCACTTCTATTTTTTCTAGTAGGTAAGTCTTCCCATTAGATTAATTCCTGGAACAGTTTTATAGTTTGCAGGTCCTATAGGTCAGTCATAATTAAGTGTCTCATTGACCCTGAAATTGGCGCCAAAAGTTTTATTTGGCTAACGATAAATGAGATTTATGAAAACAAGTTTGAACACATGCCACACTTGAATAACACGTGAATAACAATAGGAAAAAAGTTCATTAGCATTTGGGTTTTATGTAAGTTCCCATGTTTAGTATAATTGTTATAAAATTCATCTGAACTAGTGACTAAATGCTAAATCATCTGATTCCAGCGTAGTTTATCATATCTTTTGAAAGCTAACGTACACGCTTAGGCAGGTTGTATTTGGTGCTTTGATTATGTGTTCCACAATCAATGCAGGTACTGAGTGTATGTAGGGATTATAATGCTTGTGTGTATGTCTAACTGTACATTGGTAGTGGTAATAAACCTTGCTTCAATTCTAAACTTTTTTTAATGCGAAGTACATAAAAAAACTCATCTAAAGTAAAAACTGTTTGAAACAAATGAAAAGGGATGCAATTCCACGCTTTTATTGTTCGCGCCTGCGCAGACTTCAGCCAGTACAATTATTGCACTCTACGTACAGGATCTCATCAGCTGAGCACAGACTGCCCTGTGTGCCATATTGTCTCTGAGACAGCAAAATACTCGTTATCATAGCTTAGAAAAGAAGGAAACTTACGCCAGGCTTGCGAAGAATATTTCCCACCAGCCAGTTTCATCAAAAAAAGGTAAAAGCAGTTCTGAGTACGGTAAGGCTACCGATATTTAATTCAGCATCTTCGGTGAAACTTAAAGAGGAGGCGGGTACTATTGCCGGCTAAGCTAACTGGCTATATTACAGCCAGAGTTCTGATAGCAGCGGCGAAGTAGCGTGGTTAGCTACCCACTAAGCTAACCCAGCGATTGTTAGCTTGCTATCCCGTTGAGCTACCGTTGCTAGCTGTGAATGCCGAGCACGTTAGTTATCAATGTATTTCGCTAGCTAGCTAGCTAGCATTTCCTCGCTGTATGCATATCATGGTTAGGATCGGGAACTGGCTAGCAGTGTTGCGTTGTAATTGCCTTTCAACAAGTTATTCTCTTTCAGCGTTTGGCTAGCTAACACTGGTAAGTATCTAACAAGCACAAAAAAACCCGAAAAATAGAGTCTGGCTGACTGATCAGCTAACGATGTAACTACTGTCTAAACCAACCCGTTTATGTAATAGCTCGGCAGCTAATAAACTGTAAGCTGAACAGCTATACAGTCTACTTTGCCCTCTGTTAGCAGTTGTTAAATAACGTCAGACAGGACTTTAGTAAGTTTATCGTAACAAGAGACCGATTAGCTTATGATCTACAAAACTACTAGCTAGCTAAGATCCACAGTATGCTAGATAACTGGATGGGTAGTAGCAGAAATCATAGTACTCTTCGGCTTCGCCTCTAACAGCTAGCAAAGCTATCTGGCTAGCTGTGTGCTTTCCTCGTGACTCGCAAGAAAAATATCACAATAATTTGAAACGGAGTTGTGCGACCTACGGTTTAAAACATAATTAGCTAGATAGGTACAGTTACATCTTTGGCCTAAGACATTATGCTCAGATGGTGGCGTTTACCTAGCTAGGGTAAGCTAACTTTAGTTACCGTACTGCATGGCCTAAACCTGCCTATTTTTTGAGCCATGGTGAAATATTCATTTGTTTCTTTTATTATTTTTTTTGACGGAATGTAGCTAGCTACTCTGGTGGTAGGGAATTTGCAATAGCATAGTTAAGAAAAATATATTGCTATGTATGTACGTGAATGGCTTAATCGTATATATTTTTCAGAGCATGGTGTAATACACTCGTTCTGACTGGATCTAAATATAGGTAACAGCGAATTCATAGCCTACACACCTGTTTCTGAGGTAGACATCGATACACCCTAAATAATTTAAAAACAAATTATGATCATTTCATTTCACATTGGCACGCGGTGCACATGTAACGTGTTCCACTGACCGATAAAATCCCTAAGACAACTTGAGCGCGGTGTCTAATATGATGCGGCTACAAGAAACTCGTCATTTCTTGATTTGGCAAAGGTACTACGTGGAACTTTAAACCACAGTTGGAATCCTAGAAGCTTCCTACTGAATCTTGATTTTAAATATTCTAACAACAAATCTTGTAAGCGACTAGCTAGAATATTCTCAGTAAATTTTGGTCCTGCCACATCGTATTGACATTCTTGGATGTAGCCTAATTGGTAGATTTCTCTCCAGTTTGTTAAGCTTAAGTAATTTGCTGTGCCCTTCAGTTAAATTCAGCAAGCACCTTCACCTTAGCTACCACATAGCAAATGGAACAAGTGCTGTGCGGTTTACTTAAAGAAGCTTGGCCATATCTAAGCTTTTATTGTTTTGTTGTCTCTTTATTCGGATTAGTCATGGGTGGGTTGTGCATATGTTGTGTGAGGTATAGTGATTTAAGGATTTTAAAGTTTGTATTGACTTTATAGTATTAGGAGGTCAGGTGTTTGCATTGTAGTCTTTTTATGCCTTATTAAAAAATGGCTATTATGCTACGCTTTAAGACACAATGCTCACTCTTGAGCTTCTGGACTTTTTTATGAGCCCAGTACTGGTTATTAGGTGTAGGGCTTTTCAAAAGATTTAACTGTTGCAGACAAATTTCCATCATCTCAATAAAATCATGAGAATTTTGCTAGAGTAGAGGGATGCTCCCGTCATCTCAATTGTTTGGTGTAAGGTGGTCAGGATAGTCTTATTTCTTTGTTTTGGCTCATGCACATATGATGATATTGATATGGTCAGCAACCATGGTGGGTGGATGAGACATGGAGATGTCTCTGGTGGGTACATAAGACATGGAGACTCTGAGAAGGCATAAGGAAACCACTGCATACATTATGGCAACTGTAACCAAAAGCTGCTTCTATTTTTGCTCCACTGTCCAGCACTTTCTCTTCTTGTAAATTTTCAACAGGTGCACGATGGGAAATGATCTCAAAAGGAATCTAGTTTGAGTCTTGTAAATAGTAACCCTGTAAGATGCCCAATTTTAACAAAATCGGTCTGTTACTGACATCGTCTTTAGATGTGATAGGATGTCAGACATTAGCTTTGAAAAAAAGACTTTTAGAATGGTTAGTAAGAAGACTTGAGAACTTTTACTAAACTTCATTCTCATTAATTTGTAACAATTATTAAAGTCTTAAAAGTATCATCTTTTAACTCTAATTTGTAGCAGTGTTAAAAACTTCTCAGTTTTGTGAAGTCCTACCAGTGCCCAGTGTCCTCCTAATGAATTGAGATCTTGTGTGGCTGTGTTTCACCTGAGCACTGTTAACAGTAAACTGAGTAATTTTGCTGTTTTCATTCCTACAGCAGTTCAGAGGTGCCACCTCCATCTGTGGCCCCCCTGCCTGTGTTGCGTGTTGTTTCCTGTTCGCGGCGATACACCCTCCTCACTTCTGCCAAGCTGTCGGACATGTCAGGACCAGTTCCGAGTCGGGCTCGCGTTTACACAGAAGTGAACACGCACCGGCCCAGAGAGTACTGGGATTACGAGTCTCATGTTGTTGAGTGGGGGTACGTCACACACATCCTTTGAGTCCTCGGCAGTTCCTTTACAAGATGACTTTATGGGATTTTATTTATCTCCAAGGGGCTTTTCAAAAAACTGCGTTCAGGTTGAGATTTTTGTTGATGGGAATTTGAGGCTAATGTTCTTAAGGCAGTAAAATTTGTTTTATAGAAACCAAGATGATTTCCAACTGGTCCGGAAACTGGGGCGAGGAAAGTACAGTGAGGTGTTTGAGGCGATCAACATCACAAACAACGAGAAAGTGGTGGTAAAAATACTCAAGGTAGGCCCAGTATGATCCAGTTTGTTATAATGTGCAAAAAAGGACGTAGGAGTTTGTGAATGTTGTGAATTGTCTCCGTCAGCCTGTGAAGAAGAAGAAAATAAAACGTGAGATAAAGATCCTAGAGAACCTGCGTGGGGGCCCTAACATCATCTCCCTTATAGATATTGTCAAAGATCCTGTGGTGAGTATAGCTTTTATTTTTGCTAGTAAGAAGCCTCTGGTAGACTGAAACATACTGGTTTAACGTTAGTAGATGGAGCTATTGAGTACGGATCAGAAATATCTAAGAAGTCTTTGTTCATAAGATTAGCTCGTATGTTCATATGAAATTTCTTGATTGTCATGTTCTGCAGTCCCGAACACCTGCCTTGGTTTTTGAGCATGTAAATAACACAGACTTTAAGGTAAGCGCCCACACGTTTTTAGCTTCTACTGACATTTCTTACAAGGTGCACCTGGTAAAGCACCGTTTCGCAGTGCAGAGGCTAGGGTTCAGGTTTGTGTGTATTGTAGCATTTTTAACTTTTGTAAATGTGTTCTTCACAGTGCTGCATAGCTAGAAATTTAAATTATTTGTGCTTGCCTGGATGCACGAGATGGTTGTTGCCCTCTGAGTGCGTTTTTATGCTGCAGGTCATGCAGTGTAATGCATGAGAACATTCAGTGCTCTGATTGGACCAAAATATGCAAAGTAAAACATAAAACATAAATTACTTTAGAGCAATTCAGTTTCTGCTCCTCATTTTATCTCATTTGAATGCCATAATTATTTATCTTCATTTCTCTCCTCAGCAATTGTATCAGACATTGACGGACTACGACATTCGGTTCTACATGTATGAGATCTTAAAGGTGCAAACGAACGATTTTAATTTTGCTGGCAGTTTTATAGAGTTTGCTCTATGTCAACTTCACACCTCTTAATTTTAAATCAGTTAAATTTTATTGCGATTTTTGTATCTTCCTCTAGGCTCTCGATTACTGTCATAGTATGGGTATTATGCACCGGGACGTGAAACCACACAACGTCATGATTGATCACGAACACAGGAAGGTAATCGCGGACGTGTTAAGAAAACACGTTTGTCATTACTTACCTCTGTCGTTTTTTTTTTTTTATCATGCGTCTTGGTTTCCCTGTTTTCTCTTGTCAGTTGCGTCTTATCGACTGGGGCCTGGCTGAGTTCTACCACCCAGGACAGGAGTACAACGTTAGAGTCGCTTCTCGCTACTTCAAGGGACCAGAGCTTCTTGTGGACTATCAGGTCAGCCTTCCAAATGCTTGAAACAAAGAACTCGAATTCTGTACATAAATATGCATTCTTTCTGCATTTCACGTATATTTGTCATATGAAATGGAGCTGCCTCCTTTGACTCTTGAAATGCATTGAGCTTCTGTATTTCAGATGTATGACTACAGTCTGGACATGTGGAGTCTTGGTTGCATGCTAGCCAGCATGATCTTCCGGAAGGAACCCTTCTTCCATGGACATGATAACTATGATCAGGTAAGAATCTGGAAGGTCCAAATGGAGGGAAGAATGTCTTATTGTTAGCCTATATTATTGTATGTATTTTAATGTGTACATGCTTATTTGTTTTAACAGCTGATCAAATATGGTTATTATCCCTTTATAGCTGGTGAGAATAGCCAAAGTCCTTGGAACCGAAGACCTCTATGATTACATTGACAAATACAACATAGAACTTGAACCCCGCTTCAATGACATCCTAGGAAGGTGTGTGTCCTCTTCTGAAACTTTACAAGGAAGAGAGAAAATAACTGCCTGAAACTTAGTTTTTTTTTTTCTGAACTGGTGATGCTTTTGAAGATCCTCTCACGTTTGAGATCATAGAAACATGGAAGGTGTTGCACCTGAAGACCTTTCAGAGTTCCTTTTGTCCGTTCCTTGTTCCAGGCACTCTCGCAAGCGATGGGAGCGCTTTGTCCACAGCGAGAACCAGCACCTGGTGAGTCCCGAAGCCCTGGACTTCCTGGACAAGCTCTTGCGCTACGACCACCAGGCCAGGCTAACCGCACGAGAGGCCATGGAACACCCCTACTTCTGTGAGTTCGGTTTCAGTCTGCAGGAGCTGCTGCCTCCATGTAGTCCTCAATGTTCCCCCCCCACACAACTCATCAATCCTCATTTGAGTGTGTTCCAAGCCTGCTTCTCAATTATTGTGTTGTTTTGCCTCTCTCCGACAGTAATGCTAGATCTGTTCTGCATGAGTTTGGTGAAATAAAGGGAGCACTGAAGGTGTAAACACGATACGTCCTACAGTTGTTCATTAAGCAGAGCTCCAGATTCTTTGCAGCTAGCTCCGCCAATTTTGGTGTGCTGTCCAGTTTAAATGCACCAGTGGTTCTGATTTTTACTGTATTGAGGAGTGTACGGTACACACGTTGAGCCCCGTTTTATTATTTCTCATTTGCTGCCACAGATGCGTTCTTTCTCGGACTCGGGGACAAATCGCTGTACATGCCTGCCATTCTCTTCTGTAATGTGAGAGGTTCGAGGGTGAAACTTTCCCAGACCCTACGATATTTTCAAGCATGTTTGAAATTCCCGACACTGAATCTTGTCACGTCTTGTAGTGTGAGTACATCCGAGCAGCGATGAACGGCAGCTACTGAGCGGATGAGAGAAACTTGTTTCACTGCTGCTTCTAATGACATGCCTGTTATACTTGTGTATAACTTGCAAAATATTCCGATTAATGATTTAAAACTACGGGGTTTTTTTTTTGTTTGTTTTTTTTTTAAATACCATTTGTGGAAAGCCTGTAGTGTGAGATTCATAAGGCTTTTGGGGCATTATTTTTATGTTTTGCCTCAAGCTCTCCGTGTTTTATCTTTTTTAGACTATCGTCAACAGCTGAATGACGTGAATAATTGGGCTTGGTAGAAAAGATTCATTTTTGTTACAGGTGATGTCATGTACAGGGAGCCATATTGTGTTCCTGTTTGTTTGTTCTATTATAATGTATGCGTTTGGAGTGAATGATGATACCTCAGGTAAAAGCACATTTTATGATTTAGACCAGACTGAATATTCCATAACCACACTGCCATGACTTCTCCCTCATCCTTTTCACCTCTTTTTTTCCAGAGCAAGATCAATAAAAGATTCCTTCTGCTTTAGTCGTATTTCTTATATTGTTCTGATTACTCCGGAACACTGGGCCCAGCTGTCTGAACAGTGCATTTGTTTCAGTTTGATAATCCAGCACAGTCTCTTTATTGGGTTTGCTTAGTTCTGCTGTGTGAAAGTTAATGCATTTTATGAAACCCCTAATCATGTGTTGTTGCAGCTATTGGACTAGTTTATGGTTCTCTTAAAACTGCAGCATTTAACCAATAAAGTCTTGGTCATGTTTGAATTAGCAGATGTGCAGGGTAACGTCAGCTAGAACACACAATAGCTGTGTGTGTGTGTGTGTGTGTGTGTGTGTGTGTGTGTGTGTGTGTTAGAATGTACAGCTGGGACAGCCATGACTTTTGGCAGTCCTTTTAAATTTTCAAAATTAAAGTAGAATTCCATCTTGCTGAAATGTTGGATGTGCTTATTAAGTTTTGGACTTTTTTGAGTTATAAGTACGATGCTGTATGCTACAGGAAACCGAACCTATACCTATTAAAACACGAATCCCTGCTGCCCTGGAAAGCTTCCGTCAGTAAAGCTCTTCATCTCACTTCTGCTGTGTCTGCAGATCCTGTTGTAAAGGACCAGTCTCGGATGGTCGGCTCCACCAACGTCCCAGCAGCCAACAGTGCAGTGAGCACAGCCACCATGATCACAGGTTAGTTGCTGCGATGCCCCCAAACTCATCGTTTCCACTTCTCCATCTCTGCTTTTGGGCCACCCGCACCTGCCTTGTCTAACGCATGCCTCTCGCCCCGAACAGGAATAGCCGCTCTCCCAGCGTCCACGGCCCTCGGACCCCTGGCGGGTTCGCCCATCCTCACAGCTGCCAACAACCTGAGCGCCCCCGTGCCGGCCGCCGCTGGCGCACCCCAGTAACGCCGCTTGTGCCTGCCATCAGGTGATGAGTTTACTTGCCAGTTTGCCAGGGCACATCCTCCACCTCTCGGATCAGCCTGTGGGGAGCCCCTGGGACGAACCCCCCCCCTCCCCCCTCACCCCACACCCCAACCCTGGCTCTCCCAGTCTTCACCTCAACTTAAACAAACTCTTTACTTGTTGAACAGTTTACCTGAAAACATGGACTGTATGGACTACTTTGTGTGTATGTGATGGAAGATGTGCGTGCGTACCTGCTTGTGCGTGTGGCTGTGGCTGTGTGTGCGCGCGTGTGTGTTGCGGACAGGTATTCAGTTCTTGTGGCAGGTGTGTCCTGGAGCTCAAGTGTGAGAGTTTTGCTCGTTATTCAAGAAGCGTTAGACACGCATGAGTGACTATGATGTTAAGCACATTTTTCCACCATGAACTACAGACCACAAAACACGAACAAGCTTAGCTTTTACTTTTAGGGATGGAATGCTTTGGACCAAACAGAGGAGCACAGTAATAATGTGACCTAGGCCCAAAAGTATGAACCGTCTCTTCAGTACAAATGCTGATTTGGGATTGGCTCCCTGCGTTAGTAATAATTGTGTTCATTAGGAAAGATGAGGACAAATACTGATCCTAGCTCAGCATTCGTGCTCCACTTTAGTGTGAAATTCATACCGCCTTTTAACAACTGTGGCCATAGAGTTTTAAATGTACTGGTGCTGTATTGCTGCAGTTTTTGTTGTATGTTACAACACTCAATTTGTACTCTTGACCTTACAGTGCAGTATTTTAAGTGTAAAACAAATACATTTTGATGCTGCCGTCTCAACTTGATCATTTGGAGTGCTGGAAGGGTAAATCTGAGTGCACACTGTGGAAATCTGTTTAACATGGCAATACCCTCTAATAATATTTCTTTGAATCTTTAAACCATTACATATTTATAGTTTTGACATTTTTGTTGGTTGGTTGTGGAGGAAACCTGTGGAAGGTTCAGCTTTTTTTTGCCACTTTGTTGCTACACGTTTTTGTGAGCTTCAGGTTAAGATGGTTCAGTCATATAGTCGGAGGTGGATGGAATATTGGTGAAGGTTTTGTAAGTTGAAAAACCACTGAAGAATAGTATTCAATAAGTGATTTCTTACCCTGGTTCATGTTTATGCTCCAAAATAGCTCCTAGTTCACTTACAGCAGACATTCACTGTTCTCAAGGGCTTTAAAACAAAAGGGAGCAAGCGTTCAGTCCTGCTGGTGCGCCCATGAGGACTGGGTTGAGAAACGCTGTTTTAGAACATCAAGGCTAGTGATGTACAAAAGATATTGCAAGTATAGGAACTCCTAGTGTCTGGTCAAAAGGGTGCGAACAGCACATCTGGCACACAAGATTTACCTTTACATGCACTGACACCTCTCTTTGCATCTACTGTAGAATTTCAACAACAAAAGTAGCACTAATTCAAAACTTCGACATAGTTCACACTGAAGCCCTGAGGTGTTCACTTTTGTTTGTATGTTTTTGGTTTTGTTTTGTTTTGTTTTTTTTTATCTCTGAGTATTCAGAAATGCCAGTTATGCCATTTATGCTCTGGAGTGTCATATCAAAATGTTTATGCGTAAATTAAGGACGTGTATGTGAAATTATTTTGCATTTCAAGCTTCCACATTTTTGTGAACAGTATTCAGATACACGACTACAAACCAAGAACAACTCGGCTATATATTTTTTTTTTTTCTTGCATATGGCTGCTTATGTAGTGTCTCAGTCTGACTCCAAGAATAAAAACCAGTTACCTGTAAATAATCATTCTCATTCATACTATTCTCTATTTCAGGGGATTCTAAAACAAAAAAAGGGGGGGGGCTATTCTGTGAGCACAAGAGTATTTTATGTTGTGTTCTTACTGACAATTGGTGGAAAGGAAGCGATTACTTCAGTTAAACCAAGGTGTGTGTTTTATTGGGTTTTTCCTTTTTCTTCAAAATAGGGTTTTGTTTTATTTGTTTCTTGTTTGTTTTAGTTTTTTGGGATTTGTTTGAAGTTCATTTTTTTTTTTTTTAACTCCCATTACTTCTAGTAAACTGTGTCCAATTACATTGATGTGTTAACATTTCATTGAGTAAGTTTCACCTCTGCATATAAAATATATAATGTCTCACATACATGCATACTATATACACGCACACTATATGCCGTGAGTCATACTGGGTAATTTTGGTACTTTTTCTACCACTCTCAGTTTGTGTTGTGCTTACAGATGAACCTATGGATCGGCACACGGTACAAGTACAGCTTAGTGAAGTGATGCCTCGTGTCCGTAGTTGGGAGGTCTAGGGAACTGGCTGCATTCTCATTGGGCGGGAACGCCCTCTGTCTCACTGCTAAGCCACGGAGCAGCCTTTCGGGCCTCTGCATGGTGCCTTGTGTTGAGGAACCCCTGCATGATTGCTGCTCAAGGCTGCGTACGTAGCACATTTCATACCTGAGGGGGGAGGGGCAAATGTGCTTCTAAACCCTCGCCACTGAATTTCCTTCAGCAGTCAGTAGTCGGCACACTGCAAACTTGGCGAAGTTTGACTGAAAAATAGGTCCACAAAAGAGCAGTAAAGACTCTGGCCTGGAAGCTGCCTCTATTGCGGTGTGCTCATCTTAAGAAACCACACATGCTTCTGGCGCTGATACACTCTTTGCTAGCAGGAAAGATACCTTTGTCTTGTCTTGACATATTGGAAATTTGTTTATATTAGAAGTATGCTCACCATGTGACTTGATTTAACCACCCCCCCCCCCCCCATTGGTGCAGCATCATACTGATTTATTAAAGCTGAATATTTTTGGAATTGGAATAGTGAATATGAACACATGGATCATGGATATTTGTTTATTCCAATACCAATGTACATCCCTATTACAAATGTATGTAAAAAATTATCCACCACAAGCTCCAACCTGATAGAATACACAAACCTGAAAATTAAGATATCACTATCAAATGTCATTGTACATATGTGTATGTTCTAAAATAGATAAGTAGTATTTCAGGATATTTGTGTAAATAAACGTGTTTTATTTATCGCATGTGTAAATTTCTTTTTTTTTTTTTTTGTACATTGTTTGTCCCCCTCTGCATACAGTAACATTGCCTGAGTCCACTTCACACTAACTGGTGCATATAGACAGCACATTATTAGTAAGATTTGGTCAGCATCCAGGTATCTTATCTGGATTAAGAAATACGAATGCAAGGTTCGAACGCACCCAGCCTGCATCATTACCATAAAGTGGTAAACCATCATTATCATAAAGTGATCAGTTCCACCTCCAGAGGCTTTCACATTATGATCAGGCTTAGAAAGGCGTAAACTCATTAAGCCTGGATTGTCCTTTTGGAGAAGCCTAAAGAATATAGTCCAAAATTATTTATAAAGGACACGGTCCTTTGTAAAGTGTCTTTAGGGAGTATGCTTGAGTCTACATTTATGCTTTGCTTAGTTTTCGTTTGTGAGGAAGCATGTGATTTCTAAATCATAAATGATTAGACGTAGAGGGTAAGCAGACTTGGCTGACTGACTGTTTAGCCATGACCTTAGACACCTGTGTCAGGTGGTCCAGGGAAAGATCATAAACTGAAAGACGGATATTTTGAATATTAACTACTGTTGATTTAACAACCGTGATGCTAAAATTACTTCTATATATGCGACTATCCAGATGATCATGGTCCGGTACTACATGGCTGGCAAATTATATTTTTGATAGGTTTGAAAATCTAGAACAGAGGATTCAACATGTTTACGTTGGTCAGTCCTTAAATTGTTTTTGTACTGCATTTCTGATTGTTTCATAAGTTCACTTGCTATATTCAGGTTTCTGGAGAACAACAAAATGTTCATTAATGATCATTAACGTTTCATTAATGTTCATTGTTTTTAAACAGTGCATGGCATCTAGAACTCGTACATTAATTCTTTGATGCTGTGTCTAATGCTATTTACACATGCAATAAACAACATGGTAAAAAGTTTGTTTTTCTTGAGGCAATTTAAAAAATTAGGCAATTTACGTTATATAAAATTTAACAAAAGTATTGCAATTACAGAAACATGAGGTATTTGCTAATGGACTAATTAACTTGCCACACTGATGTAAACTGGTTTTACATGTTATATTGATGAATTTCTCAACAAGACTCTTTGATAGCCTGTTGTGAAGTGTCTTCTCTGGAAAATATTGCAGAATTCTTCTCTACCAGGAAACCTACAAAAAGAAACGACTTGTGAGAAATGACAGTAGTTTACTATTTTTAAATGTAGTATATTTTCATACAGCCATAACTACAATTACCAAACCCTTAATCCAGATTAGCCCTTTTGGAAGTAAATGTTGAGTGTTTTTTTGCTAACAATATTGTTGAGGCTGAGGTTTGATTTCTAACATTCTAATTACACGTGTGATTGTGCTCCACAAGAAACAACTGATCACAAAAGGGTGATCAAACTTGTCAGTTTTAACTCTTATCTACAGGGTCCCAAAATGATTTTCAAAATGTATGGCATCTGTTCCTTACCCCGAGTTATATTTAACTCCAGTACAGTTAAATTTGATCTAAATCTGACAATTTCTCCCTCTGATTTGCAAGGCTGTATATTTTTTTTCAACAAATGCTAATCTCATCTAACCGTCTTTCACAGAGCTCCTTATCAATGTCCTGAAGAGATTTGCCCTTGGTCTCGGGTAGCAGGATGTAGATGAAAACAACAGCTGCCAGTGCAATCACGCCATTGGCAAAGAATGTTCCAGAAAGGCCTATCACATCTGAGTGAGAACAAATGAATCAAGCATCGCTCTCACAAAATGCAGAAAAACAATACATATTCATGCCTGGTATATTACAAGTACAGCTGGATGCAACAAGACTTTTCATACATACCTATTACATTCAAGAAAGAGAAAGTTACAATCAGGTTGGCCATCCAGTTGAAGCAGCTGGTGAATGCAAATGCTCGTCCTCTAACTTCTGCTGGAAAGATTTCACTTAGCACAAGCCAGGTCACTGTAAGTCACAATATGAGTTTTACTCAGCTTCATGGGATGACAACCTTGTGCATCTTTTTCAAATGTTCGGTACATGCAAAATTTCACTTACTTGGTCCAAACCCCACAGAGAAAGCACTGACAACCGACATCATGCTGATCAAAATAAGCCAATTAAAGTTCCCCACAGCATGATAAACTGTAGAAGTATCTAAATATCCAGCATTGGTGGTGTTCTTCAGCACTTCCATGGATTTGGCAGGTAGTATGGTGATGTTTGGGTGAAGCTCAGAAGAGCTACACCGTCTTGTTGCATCAAATACAGAATGTCTGTTTAGGAATCCAATAAGCATTAAACCAAAGGCCATCACTAGGCAACCACTGATGAGAAGGGGCCTTCGGCCAACCTTATCTGTACAGAACATGGCCACTGTGGTCGCTATTACTTTAACGATTCCAAGGCCGACCGAAGCCAATACAGCTGATGCATCACTTTTAAAGCCCACTGAGTGAAAGATGGTGGAGGCATAGAAGAGAACATTTGGCTGACCTGTGAACTGTTGAAAGAGCACTAATCCAATGCCAATTATGGTCCTAGTGCACATGTTATCTTTGTGGTGAAAGAGTTGCAGGAGACTATACTGCTTTTTGCCTGGTTGAGCTTGTATCAAAGTCTCTTCTGCGACACCATCGCTCTGCTCACTTGGGCTTTGAGTTTCTGTTATAAGTCTGACTACCATCACTTGCTGAGATGGCAAAACCCAAACAACAAACAGCTGAGCAACAGAAGGGACAATAGCTAGTGCAAACATGTATCTCCATCCTTCTTGGGCAGCTGAAAAGACATAATTGACTGCATAAGCCAGCAAGATCCCAGCAGTAACACCAGCTTCATAGAGTGTGACCATCAGACCTCTGCGTTTTGGCTCTACCATCTCTGAGACAAAGATGCAGCAGGACATAGAAGACAGGCATATGGCAAAGCCCACCACAGCCCGGCCAGTGGCCAACATCGCGAAGGAGCTGCCCACGCTGAGTAGCAGGCTGCCTCCAAGGATGAGAAGGTTGCTAAGCAAGATGGACGCCCTCCTGCCACGGCTGTCGATCAGCCAGCCACCAATCACGGAGGAACAGATGGCTCCGATGAGAAGAGCACTGACCACAGTCTCCTGCTGAACACAGCTCAAGAGGAACTGGGCTCGGAGTTGCAACAGGGCGCCAGAGATTATTCCAAGCTCGTAGCCGAAGACTAGGCCACCAAGTGTGGACACAGCAGTAGCGAGCACCAGAACAGGGCCTAGAGGAAAAAGAGCCGTTCAGCTGTTTGGTATTAACTCATGTTTAATGCTTTTTTTCCAGAACAATACAGATGGCATCACTCTACTGTTACCAGCAATTAACCTAAATTAACACACAGACTGCATAAACACAGTCTACAGTGAAACAGTTCTATGATACTGTAATCTTTTTAACAAGAATGCTGGCCAATTAATCCAGTACAGATTAATCAGTGTCCACGCGCAGTGAAGATTTTAATCCGTTTGGAATTAATTTTACATCCAGCACTAATACTGGAAATGTATTATCATTAAATTGGTCTTTTATTAGACTGGTTGATATTACAATTAATAATTATTTTATCTTATATAACAGAAGGAAAAAAGAATGAGACCATCACATTTAAAAAAACCCCGAAAACATCTGAATTGTAGATCAAATTGAAAGGTTCTTACCCATTTTTTTTTATTTTCTGAAACTTCAAAGATGGATCACAAAGGCAACAAGTTCTTCTCACCAGGGAAGAGGAGGCCTGCGAAAATGCAACAAACAAAAAGGTAATCAATCTTACTACAAACCAAAATCGTCGTAGCGTATCTTTCCTGATAGTGGTTGCACGGATCCTAAAACTGCTTTAAAGCCTTGTTAGACAGTCGGCCCAGAGGGTCATTGATGCAACCGTGTAACCATGACAACTCTTGTTGCTACTCATGGTTTTTGATAAACCCACTTGAGGTTGCCGCTACACGACCTAATTAAGCATAAATAATCATTAGCAGATGCAGGTTCTGAGTTCGAATCTGCTGCATCTTGTGTGTGTGCGCGCGCTTCTAGATCTGTCGGAACAACAATGATTGCGAATTGTACATATCTATTGACTTGTGTAAGGTTTATCACAGTGATTTTTATTTCAAAAGTCTGGTGACTAATAAAAAGCAAATAATTGTCAAATTGGCCGTTTGTAAAGAATAACAAAGAAAACAGCAGTTCCGTTCGAGAGTTTAACTTCTTTGTCGACCGTAAGAGTCTTCCTGACCAACTCAGCAAATTCTTTCAGATCTCTATAAACTGAAGCCAAAGTTTTTGTGCTTATTTCCAATGTAGGTTAAACGTTTCTTGAAGCAATATATCGTATCCACTAACGGCTAAGGCTACTGTTCTTACCATTTGAACAACACCACCGAAGAGATCTCATAAAATGTTCTCATCCATCAGCATTTTCTTTCCATTTTGCACGTCCCTCGTTGTAGGGATCAGAACTTTCTCACAGCGGGATCTTAATTCGCGAATAGGAAGTTACAACGACGTGGCAGAATCTTCTAAAAATACAGAGGATCTCATGAATAAGCAATAGCCCTTCTTGGATTACAAGGACATAAACATAGTGCTGTTTACCTATCACAAAACCGCCGTTTCACAAGCGTTTAGCCACGAATTAATTAAATGCATTCAGTTTTTGTTTTTGTTTTTTTCAAAAAAGTATGTTTGGGGAGTAAGGCCAAACATGGTCTCTTTTTTCGGGGGGGGTCATACGTCATGTTATCATGCTAAAATACAAAATGTACAATGCGCTGATATGATTCATTTCTGTTTATTTTTAGATAATGCCGTTTTTAAATGTGATTAGGCCACACTTCCAATATTGATATTCCTGTTTTTTAGTTACGTTTTAATTCAACCAGCGCTCAGATTAATTGGACTACCGGTTTTAAGCATGCGGCGTTTTGTAAATACGCTTTGGATTAATTAATGATTCACTACGTCGAAAAAGTCAATTATTTGACCTATAAAGTATCTGAACCGTAATATAACTTTTATTTTGTCATTTTTAGTTTGGAGTGAGATAAACAAAAACCATACTACAATGTCAAAAAATCGTTTTGTCATACAAACAGGAACAAGTTAAATAAAACCTCGACATATATACAAAGACTATTACGAAAAAAATTGTGTATTATGTATGTCAGACTGTAAAGCGTAACGGCAGTGCAATCGCATTTCTTCTCGAGCTTCACACATGCCTTTTAAAGACTTTTATACTGAAAAATAATCACCGTTGTTACTGTTGTTGTCTTCCTCGTGTTTCATGAGCAAGTACGAAAAATAAGACATGGCCCACATGGACTCTGTGAGAAACAGCTCTGTTATCCAATATTTACATAAAGCAGTCATGATTAAGCAGGGTGCGGAAGCGCGTGTATATCGCGGTAGGTTTTTAGGCAAGTCTGCCATTATCAAGGAGAGATTCCCTAAGTTGTACCGACACCCTGCTGTAGATGAGAAACTGACGCGCCGCCGAACCACGCAGGAGGTGCGGTCCATACTACGTTGCAGAAAAGCAGGTCAGTGGAGATAAGTTAATCTGCAGTTGCGTCGCCGTGCTTTGGTAAACACAGTATGTTACGCATATAATGCTTTGATTGTGAACAACTATCATATCAAACGTATACGATAAAAGCAAATGTTGCATTTAATAACTTCGAAAGTTAGAGGTTGCCTAGTTCCGTTTCCGTTTCGGAATGGGGCAGAATCACTGATATTTCACTTATGCTAATATAGTTGAGGTAAACTGTAAATTATATTAGGATAAATTCAGTAAATAAATTGGGTGTCTACACTGATCACTTTCAGTGTAGACCCCCAATTGTATTTTGATATAATGGCTATAACAGAAATTGGATCTGACAGCGATCAGGTTATGGCAGCAGCCAACATCCCATATATATTAGGTTTCAGGTGATGTGGAACATCTATTTGGTTTTGTTCTGTAATTATGTGATATGAGAGCTGTTTAGATACGACATCTACAATCTGAAATATAATGTCATCTATTGTTAGGATACATCAACAATTTAAATACCAATATTTTTTTTTTTTTTTACACACAGGCAGCTCATCATCATATCCGATATCTGAACTTTTGAACTGTGATGAACTAATTTAGATGTGACACTGATTGTTCCTGATATGGAGGGGGAAAAACCCTCTGACAGGTTGTTTTTTTTTTGTGATGTTGAAGAACGTCGTCCACATGGTCCTTTGTTCCACAGAAAACCGACAATATAGAACGCAAACTAGATGTAGGGTCATATGTCAAAAAAAATCGGCATCATAGAATTCAACTTACCCACTGGTTCAACTTACCCACTGGTCCATTCTCCCCTACACTTTAGAACTAGTGACGAAACCAAAACATCTCATAAATTAATAGTTTACTGGATAGATGCATGCATGTTATGTGGATTGTTTAAGGATGGCTAAAATCTACTTGGCTTTAGCCCTGGATCATATGGGAATGTAGGAGTAGCATCTACCATAGACGTACATGCCAATTTGGTATCAAATCAAATGTTAAGACATCAATTAACAGGCAGTGTTCATTTTCTCTTGGTGCAGGATGCTTCACTGGAGCATTGTTTGTTTCATTGTACCAAGCATTATAAAAGCTAAAAATATGGATTAGATTGTTATGAAATATATAAAGAAATGCACTTTGCACAGCTAACAAGGAACTACTTAATTTTGTTAGTTTAGTTAATGCAGTAGCTGTTATCATGGCATTCATGCTTTAGGGCCTCAAAGCATTTTCCATTTTACCCATCATTGTCTAGTAATCAGAAGGTTGCTGGTTCAAACCCCACCTCTGCCAAGTTGCCACTGTTGGGCCCCTGAGCAAAGCCCTTAACCCTCAACTGCTCAAAGATGTATTCAGTCGCAATTGTAAGTCGCTTTGGATAAAAGTGTCAGCCAAATGCCGTAAATGCAATGTGCCATCACTTAATAGCAATGTGACAGACATTGTGCAGCCATAAGTTTAATGTAGATGCTTTATTGAAAATATGCATTATAGTTTGTAATTTTCTTTTCCCTTTGTTGCTGTAGGTATCAATGCTCCAGTCGTTTACTTTGTTGACTATACCACCCACTGCATTTTCCTTGAGGAGATCACTGGCTCTGTCACTGTAAAGGAGCACATTGTGTCAGCTCAGGTATCAGGACAAAACACTGAATCGCTCAGTGCCCTAGCTGACCAGATTGGCAAAGTGTTGGCAAAGATGCACGACGAAGATGTGATCCATGGAGACCTCACCACCTCCAACATGTTGCTGGTTAAAGATGATGCCAAAGATCTCAAATTGTTTTTAATTGACTTTGGTTTGAGTTATATCTCTGCCTTGCCCGAGGACAAAGGCGTTGACTTGTATGTCCTGGAGAAGGCTTTCCTCAGCACCCACCCTAATACGGAAGCCCTGTTTGAAAGACTTCTAAAAAGCTACACTGCTTCATCCAAAAAAGCTCCAGGTGTCATTAAAAAACTGGATGAAGTTAGGCTAAGAGGACGAAAGAGGTCCATGGTTGGGTAAAAGTGGCTGAATGCACATCTGTGTTCTTAAATGCCAGTAATGCTGTTTTCAGTGAATTCTGATATTGCCTTTTGGATTGGTTTTTGTAAATAAAGTGTTTTTGAATGTTGAATTGTGGATGTGATCTATCAGACACCTTTTATGCTCTGTATATTCACTACCAGCTGTAGATTTCTGTGTTCCCAGGACAGTTATTTTCATTAAATTGATGGGAGTTCATATCAGGCCCAGATGTTATCGTAAAAGTAGCTAGGTCAGCTTGCCTAACCCTGCTACAAGATAAACCTTCTTCAAAACCTTTCAGCAGGAGAGCCCTTGAAACTTTTGGTCAAGTTGATTTGTCAATAGAACCTTTTTACCAAACCTTTGTTGTTTGGGAAGAGACAGCTGACATGGCTCTATTCTCTTAAGACATGTTACCTATATTCATGTCACTTTGGATCACCATACTATCAACCTCTATTTGTGGTTGTAAAAAGATGACATTATGCAGAAATATGGGACCTGGTCTTACTGAAGAAACTCAGGAACCTAGGGATAGGTTAAATGGCACTAAGAGTTAAATGTCCGATGCCCTTTAATAAAATATTCTATGTCTTTTAGAAAGACCACATGGAGTTCACACCACAACAAGTCAACTCCTTAAAGGGAGGGGGGCATGAAGAATGTAATAACTAATATAAACAAAAGAACGGTGAAAGCTGTGACTAACTCATGCATTGTCTTGTGTACGTTCAGCCACACAGTGGAAGTGAACTTCAATAACTACATTCTTACTCATTAGAAAGTGATAGGGTCTATTTGTTTTCCCCAGTCTGACAGGAACTAATTCAACAATCTCCTTTCATGTTTTTGCTTTCCACTTCATACTATGCAGGCAACAGGACAGGTCTGGTCATTGACTTCGTCTACAAACAGTGTGCTGTTTTTACTTCATTGTGAGTAAAAGTCAAAAAAGTCAAATTTGAGCAGAGAAAAAAAAATTTAGTAGCACTAAGTGTTAACGGGATTGGTGTAATAACGTATATAATATGTAATAATAACATATAATCATACGTCATTTAACTGACCTAACTCTGTTATTGCTATCCTGACTACTTAATTGCTTGGGTGTGCCTGCACCATTGAGGCAGAATGTTAGACCAGTGCACCAGTGTCTCTCCTGAGGCTACACTCTCCCCAGAGAGAATGTCAAAAACATCGACTTGTGACGGAAAACTACTCAAGAATGGCAACAATGTAACATTATTTGCTAGTTAGACATTGTTATGAAATAATGTCAAAGTGCACCATGTATACACCATGTGAATGAAGACAAAACAGGAGTGCAGGTCTACATTAACCGAAAACAACAAAGAACAAATTGTCCATTTGCATATGTGGGATTTTCATACATCCTGACCAGGACAATCAAGTAATCTGCCTTAAACTCAAACCAGATTTAGTGTATTGCAGACTAATAATTATCTTTATATTTTATCTTTATTATCTTATACCCTTGGAAAGGAATTATAATTTACAAGAAATAAGAGATGTTCTGCATTAATGTTTATAGCTTGTTTTTTTATAACATAGGATTGAAGGTATAATATTTTGGCTGTAAATGTTTGATATAAACAAACATGTGATATAAGGAAATCTGCCATTAGGAATAGTAATACAAAATGCATACTGGAACTGTAAAAAACCCTAGAGGGCGCCACAGAGAACAGCAATGTCTGTAGCACAGAGAAAGATTACAACTAAATTTTCTGAAGGCTACAACAGTCAGTACTCAGTAGGAAGTGTACAGGCCTTTGCTTTGAATGACTTCAGCACATCTGTGGCCACAGGACATCACTAGTCTCTCACACAGCTCTGGTGTTTTTTTGGTCCACTCTTCTTCCAGTCTCTTCCACAGTTCTATGACTGTTGTGGGTTTCTTGGCCATAACTTTGTCACCAAGGATTTTTCAAGTGTTTTGTATTGGGTTTAGATCAGGACTCTGGGCTGGCCATTTCATTGTTTCAATGTTTTCATTTTCTAAGAACTAGAATGGTTGAACTGCATGGAAATTGTTGGCTGATTGAGTGTTGAATGCAAGGAAGAAACCACTTGTTGTTGAAGAAGGTTCTGATACACACTTGCACTCACTCTTCCATGTAGCTGTATGAGAGGTCCAACTCCTGCTACGAAAACATTCCCCAATCCATGACACTTCCTCCTCCACCTTTCACTGACTACACACTTTAAGTTCAGTCTTTCCCCAGTGTGTCGACGAACATAATGTTTCCCATCAGACCCAAATAAACTTTAAACTTGCTTTCATTACTAAAATGAACTCTGGACCACGTTTCTGTCCACACAACATAAGCTTAAAATACTGCTATTTTACTCCTGTTAGGATAATTTCACATAGAGCTTCACAATGACCTTGACGTTGAGGAAATTGTGTGTTGTTCTCTAATTTCGACAAAATCAAACACAACTACATTCAAAAGGGATTCAACACCAGACAGTATTTCAGTGCAAAAAAAGAAAACAAAAAGTGCTCTTTTCACTTACATAGCAAGTAATCTGAGCTAATGGAAAATTCCATTGCGAAGGAGGGGCCATCGGTGGGAATGTGATGGTTAGGTGCACTGCTCCTCAAGAGGAGGCACCTAAAGAGGATTACAAAAACACCCCAAAACAGGCCTGAGCATAAAACCCGTAAGAAATTATGTATCATAAATAGGTCAAGTTTTACATATGGGTAAAGAATTAAAAATAAACTCTTTTTGCTATAATCTACCTTCCATTTACGTGTATGATGTTCAGAAGATCTCGGTTTATCTTGATTATGTTGCATAAAGCTAACAGCAGTTGTACAACAAGGAACAAGTAACAAGGAAAAATGTTTTTAATCCATTTATTTATGGCCTTTGTCCAAAGCTAAACAAGAACGTAAGCTTAAACATGCCATCATCCTTAAACTGTTTTTACAGATAACAGCTGTTGACCTGCAAAGCTTACAGCGAAGTCAGTGTCTGGACAGTGACACAATTGTTTTGGTTTTGGCTCTGACACTTGAACACAACGAACTGGACTTGAAATGAAACAATGATTATATGAAATATCCAAGTCTAGGTGGAGCCTGGCAGCTTTAATTGGAGGGTATGTGTCCCAAGCTCAGATAAACTGTGTATGAATTACTGTCCTTTAAAACATAGCCCTCTCTTTGAAAAACCTCAAAAGCACAGCTGTAAACTATCTCAACACCCACAAACATTCTATCGTATCAGTGTTACTGCTTGAGAATGGTTCTCCACCTACACAGTATTCAGTCAGCAGTGTTCCTGTGAACACTGGCCAGTAATATATGGGAGGCTGATGAATTGTGCACCAGATGGACTGACAATGAAAGAAAGGGGCACTTCATTAGAAAGACAAAACTGAACTTTGGAAGTCCCATTCTATTTGACTAAAATGAGAATTTTCTAACATGAAGTGGCTATCTCCCACATTTGTGATCCCTCTCCTGTAAACAGGAGTACAAAAATGTCTGTCTTTGTAAATAATAGTAATATATAGTGCCTTTCACATATCCCAGGTTGGTTTACAGTTTCAAAAGGACAAAACAAACCAAAAATTGTGGAATTGTCGGTTGTTTGTGCTTCACAAAAACAGATAAAAACAAATAAACCTCGTCAATTAATCAACTCCCATCAGCACACATGACATGATTAGATTTCTTTTGACAAAATCAGGCCAGTTTTTCAAGAGAAATGAAACAACATCGAATCACAAATGGTGTTCAACAGCAGAAAACCACTGATGAGAACAGAATAACACTGATGATTTATTGCCAATATGTGGAAAGTATGTTGATAACCAGTGATGGACAAAACTGATTAATGCATTTGAGGTGGTTTCCTGGCATTTACCTTTACAGAATGTCAGCATTGTATGTACACTCACCGGCCACTTTATTAAGTACACCTTGCTAGTACCGGGTTGGACCCCCTTTTGCCTTCAGAACTGCCTTAATCCTTCGTGGCATAGATTCAA
>JAOXYF010000019.1:7483082-7500426 GCA_028565775.1 Sternarchorhynchus goeldii
ATATATGTATGTATGTATTTCACTAAAAGATGTTGCTTACTTCGTGTAAAAGGCCCCTCTGGGATGTAAAAAGCACCAACTGTGACTGCAATAATGGCTGAGATTTTGAAAAACCAGAAGCTGAAAAAGAGGAGGTATTGTGAAAACGTTGCAGACCAGTATAAAAAAAAAAATAAGAAAGCAGTATAAATACGACCAAAAGCATGTTTTTTCAATGACCCATAGTTCTGAAGAATTTTTCAGAACCGTGAGAATCAAATAACCCAAGGTAAAATAGAGCTCCTTTGTGGTAACAGAGCAGGGTAAAATACTGTTAAATAGCTCTGTGGTCTGTACAGATATTGTTCAGTTTTTTTTATTTTGAATATCTCAGTCATCTATTGTAAGAACCCAATCACTTTTGCGCTGGGTCTGAAGGAATGTTACGTACCCATTGTGGATAGCAGCTCGAGGGTCTCTGCTGTTCTTCACATTGATCATGAGCAGAGACATGGCTAAGTAGCACACACCCATTCCAAAGCAGACCCGGTACACAGCCTTGAAGCCCACAAATATGTCACATGCAGTACTGGCTTGGATGGCTGGGAGACTAGGCGAAGCTCCAGCTTCACAAAATCCTGGGATCTAGGAAATAGTAGGGTTAAAAAATTAATTGACAGGATAATCTTCATCTGACTTGAAGTTTGATAGAACTTTATAGAATTAAAGGACAACTGACAGATTTGCAGTTACATTTCCAGAATGTTTCTATTCAAGATTGTGTTCTCGGTTGCATTTAATAATGCTGTATGAATATTTTTGTGGTTTTGTTTACAGATGACAATTAGTTATTTAAGTATTTGAAATGAAAACAGCAAATGAATGACGAGGGTCAGCAGCGTTACCCTTTTGAGTTGATGCTCTATGGTAGGCGACATCATAGCGCAGGCTATGACCGTGCCCAGCAACGTGATGAAGGCGTAACTGACGCGTGTCACAGTGGAGTTCTGGCTGCGTGGGCACCATTTGCAAGCCAGGCATGTTCCACTGCCACACAGGCACTGAGCCTTCATGAAATAGAGAATTGAAGATAATAGAAACAAAATATGCCACATGCACTACAAGTTTTCATCCTAACAATCATTTATAAACTCACATGGTATGACTACTTACTTTTAATTACATGGGATTAATATGGGAACGTGGGGAAATGTATTGTCCATTAATAAAACGGCAAAAACACCCTTAGATTAACCAATAAAAGACCTCATTCAGTATTCTGTATAAAAGTACTCATTCAGCTATTGTTGTAAAATCATTAAAAATGTCTGAAGAACAGAGCACTTCCTAAGTACACACAAATAATCCCCATAAAAATATCTGCTCCTCAAATATTTGTTGATAAATAAAACTGTCAGTATGAGTATTACCTAAAATGAAAGTAAAATTAGCTGCTATCCTGCACTGGCCACTTATTAGCATGTAGCCTGCCGTAGGAAACATGTCACTAATCCAGCTAAGAATTAGAGTAACGGATAAATCGAGGTGATTGACCTTTCGTGTAAGCGTTTAAATATAGCATCAAAGCATTTGGCCAAATCCTTATGCTCCCTTCGTTATACTGTTAATTCATGATGTTGACAATACAATATTATAACGGTAAATTAACCACGTTTGAAATGTCTGCAACAAAATACAAATATAAATTAATGCAATATAATACACAATATTAATGTTATGTAATATAATGTTACGCCGTATAATAGAACGCGTGGTCATTGGAAGAACTTTGGAATGTGTGCTATCAAACCAAACCTTCTGAAATCGAAATGACCTACCAAGTGAGTAAAGCATCCAAAAGTAACTCCCATATTCCACCTACAAATTAAAGCAAACCTCAGTCCCCTTGTCCAGGATTTACAGTAACATTAAAAGTTTCAAAGCCACAGTGTCCAGGCTCTCCCTAAAAGTATATGAATCATTCCTTATTTTGAGAAGTATCGTATACCTGCCCCGAATGCTTTGATTCTGCTGAGTTATGGACTTTTCCGTCACGAGATTTTACTTATCCTCAACGCTGAGAGGCGGTAACATTTCCACTTGGCGACATACGGAAGTGTCGATTGCTGTAACGGTCCAATGCTGTCAAAAGCTTAACTTTTAAACAATGAGTAAACGTTTGAAGTTAGATGTGGAATCTGTTACCTTCAAATAAAATAGTTCTGAAAATAGCTGGCGAGTTCATTTATCTGAGCATATACAATTATTAACTCGATGAGAAGACGGCATCTGGCACAAGCACAAATCAGCACACCGTACACGTGGGTAATTGCTTGGCTGGAAATGTATAGTAGCTACAGTCAGTTCTATTTTCTATGCGGTTTGAACGTTTTTCCTTCTGGTAGAATTTATCCAACGAGTTGCACTTTCACTTCAGGAGAAGTGAAGATCCGCTGAACCGGTGCAGTCGCACCAACCAGCATTAGCGCGTACTGATCCAGATGTCACAGCTAAGACATGCAATTAGACCTATAACTATAATTAGACCTATAATAATCAGCATATTGTAAAAAAATTTATACCAGCCTACCCCCTATAAAAAAACAAGTGCATTTCATTCTATAGCGTAAACAACCCTTATAAACAGCATATATATATAAGTTTTTGATGGAAAGAGAGTTGATACTTTAATCTGGAGAAATCTCTCTAGGTAGCTGCTATAGTGCAGTATTAAATGCTAGAGTTATGGGCTGAGGATGGAAGTGGTGAAGGCTATTAATAACAATGAGATGCGAATATTGTTATTATTGTTGCTATAGTTTCGCTTGCTGCCTTGCAGTAGATGACCATTGATGGTTTAGAGGTTACAGTCAGTGAAATAGAGAGGCTGCTAGCATGCCAAGATCAGAAAGAATGTGTCAAAGTAGAAAAAAAAACCAGAAAATCTTTATATACCACCAATAAATGTATACAACAAAGGAGCTGTCTTGAGAACAACTAAATACCTTAAGCCTGTATAATAATCCCTATTCTTGTCTCCTAGACCAATAAGCACCAATCATTACCTTCCCCATTATCATTTTACTACCCCCCACAAATCTTACTACCATGTCTTTACCATGCTCCCATTTACTGCATATACAGTATTTGAATTTTTGACATATTTTCATCTTTAATTTTAATCTAACATGATGCTAGCCAGCTTGTGTTCAAACAGAGGTTAGTGTATGAGGTTAAAAAAGTCTTAACATAAACAAATATCCAACATCGGAGATTATTATGAACAAGGCTCACAAGGACATGAATAGGGGTTTGATGCTGTTTAAGTAGGGTGGTATGGTATTAGGAATTTATATATGCCAAGATAGGATTTTGTTATGGTCTAAGAATGTGCCAATAAAAGCAGATGTGGCAGTTGCAAAATCAGGGAAAAGTGGAATCCTTGAGTGTTGGTGTAGTTGGCCAAGAGCGCATAAGAGCAGAGGCATACAGTGGGGCAGTTGCAAAGCAGAAGGGCAATTAAAGTATTTAAAAAGGCACAGTGATGCCTCACTTTAGTCAAGAAGAGAACAAGAATGCATAAGATGCAACTGCAGCTCTGGCAGGAAAACAAGGCCAATGGATTTGCCATGGATCACCTGGCAAGAACTGTGAACAATGGATGCGAATCACATTACATGTTTGCCTGGAGTGACTTACAGCTGTAGACAATAAGTGAAGACCCTAGTTGAAAATTGTATGTGGAGGTTTGGATGCTGAAGCATATTTTAGTTTGTGAGAATATATATGGAGAAATAATCAGACGCTTGTCTTATTAGCATGTGTATTCCATAATTAGTGCATAAAGGTTAACTCTTTGTCTAAAAGTGATGTACATAGAGGACTTGGGTCTGTGCGTGAGTTGCATTGTAGAAAGCACACGCTGTAAATATCAGCATATGAATTGAAGCATTGGAAAGGAAGTTGGTAGCAGATGTAGGTTAAAAAAAATACAGGTCTCACAGTGTCTTGCTGTAACTATGCTGAGGCTGGATATGGTGTTGTACTCTGAAAGTAAACTGATCATTTTTTTTTTAACATTTTTTTTATTTTTAGTTAACATTTTAATTTAAGGATGCAACTGGTGAAGCTTTGGAAAGGAACAATAAGACCATTATAGATAGATGCTAAGGGATTGGTAGCTAAATTAGCCACATCTTTGGTTCTGGCTGGGATGTAAGACCCAGACAGATTGTGGTTGTGGTTACAATAGTACAAAGTGAATGTACTGGCTTCTATGTGAAACTAATGGTTTTGCACAGGATATTTGGCTTTTAATCCTGTGCGTGACAGTGGCCGCCCCTGCCTCATCTCTAGTCCTGTGTTTGTGCGTTCGTGTGCTGTGTTTGTTGTGGGGCGTGACGTTCGTCTGTCTCGTTGCCGTCCACGTTAACATTACTCGTTTCACCTGTGTCTCATCAAGGTTGTGTGTATTTAAGCGTGTGTATGTCACCCCATTATTGTCGGTCTTTGTCTGGCTGCCGGTGCATCTGTTATCCGTGACACTGTGCTTGTGTTTTGTCAATCGACGATAAAACCTATTTAAATGTCTGTGCTACGTCTCCGGCCCATTCCTGCAGGCTGCAGCGCATCCGTTCTCAACGTGACAGAAAGGCTGACCGAACATGCAAGACGATGCCAAAAGGTGAAAACGGAAAGAAAAGGTGAAAGAGGAGAAGAACGGCTGGGTCTCCTCGCAGCCTGACGGCCTCACCTCTCCCAGAGTCCCCACTCCCCTCTAATTATTCATATAGCCTGCTTATCCAACGCTTTTTTGGTATAAAGTTCCACAGTTTGGGTGCGTATTACAAAAAAAAAATGCGCTTCCCCAATTTTATTTTGGGGACCTTTTGGGATATTTAACAGGCTTGCTGTGGAGGACTTATGGGTATGTGAAGGCACCTAAAATTACGGAGACTCATAAAGATGCTAAAACACTAAGGGCTTTGTATGCAAGTAGAAGGTCTTTTAAATCAGTTCTAATAGATGGAGGGGGCAAGTGCTATGTAGCTAGAACAGGGGTGATATAGTGGCGGCATAGTTCTGAATTAGCTGTAGTTTTTCGATTTACTTTTCTTGAGACTGGTAAACGGAGCATTATAGTCTATTCTACTTGGAAATAAAAGCATGTATGAATTACTCTGCATTCTGCTGAGTTAAAAACAGACGTACCTTAGCAATATTTATTAAGTGGAAGGACGTTGTTTTGGTCACAGTACTGATGCGTGGTTTAAAACTTAAATCAGAATCCACAGTTACACCCGAACTTTTTAAATCTCTATTATATTGATCATTCGGTGTAAATCTTCTAGACTTTTAAAGAGGACATCTGTCTTAACTTTAATGTTAAATTGTTGCTCATCCATTGTGGACAGACATGTAGTGAGGGAGCACAGAGCATGCATATCATTTGACTTGAAAGAAATATATAGCTGAGCATCCTCAGCACAGCTATGAAAATTAATCGCCACAGTAGCATAAGTAGGGGACCAAGACAACTTGACAAGTTATTTCATACTTCTTAGATACACGATCGTCTCATCCCTTGTCCCATGTCTGTGCGGGCGTGTCTGTAGCTAAGTGTGTACTTGCGTTGTGCCTGATATGTGAGTGTGTGCGTCCGTGTGTGTGGCGTGGGCGTGGCATTAAATGTTAGTTTCGTTATTGTTATCCGTTTCACCGGTGTCTTGTCTAAAGTGTATTTAAGCGTGTGTTTGTCACCCCTTGTTTGTCTGTCTTTGTCGAGCATTAGCTGTGAGTCGTTGTGGTTACTCGTCTTCGTCTAAAGTTAAAGTTCCGTTGAACAACGAACCCGGAAACCACCTGCATTTTTCTGTAGCATATGGCTCTACATCGTGATATTTTGAAAGTAAACATATTTCTAAAGGTGCTACTGAAATGAAGTTGTCACCAGATGTCAGTAGCAACACATCCAATCCACACATGAAACCAAAGTAGAAATCAAACCATAGATGTCACCAAATTAAGTTGTGATATCTGGTGAGAATTTCATGTCAATAGCACCTTTTAGAAATGCATTTACCAGTACTTATTTCACACGCTTTGTGTCTGAAATCAATTAAGGGCACATTCCAATAGACCGTCTGTCTGCCTGCCTGTCCGTCCGTCCGTCACTTTATTGTGGTCGCTTGTTTGAAGTCTTGAACAAAATAAACCGTTAGGGGAAAGCCCGTACCTAGCGTCCTGCCTTTTTCTGCAGCGCATCCGCACCGCACGTCACACCAACCTACTTTTCTAGACGATTGATTAGGATTCTGTTAGCTTTGTCTTACAATTTTAGAGTTCTGACCTAGATGTGTTCCAGGTAAGTGGTTTTTAACCTGTGGAACATGACCCCCTAACCTTGGGCAACCTTGGTACAGCAGGAGAAATATTGATCTCTTCCTTGAAATGATTTTTCTTTTTTTCATTTATAAGGCATAGGATCTAGATAGAGCTTGGCAGTTGGCCTAGGTTGGCGAATTGTTTTATTGACATTGGAGATAGTGACCATTTCAGCTATTTTGGCTATGAAATGAGGAATAAAAAAAACTTGGAAATAACATCCTTGGATATAAGTATCCAAATGTCATGGATAACAAAGAGGTTCTCTCATACACCATGTACAGGTAGAGAAAATTACAGAGTTCGATCCATGTACAAGTCATTGAATGATTTTAGAAGACCAAGAATAAATCGAAGTATGCCAGCACGTATCTAGCAGTAGGTTTCACATGAATGGAAAATGAAAACTTAACATAAATTTAAAAATAAACACCAGCATTCACATTGTTTTAAACAGGCAGACCACCAAAATAAACTCAATAATTTCTTCAGAGGAAGGGTGCATTTGTACTTATTTGCTTTGCCCTGCATTAACACATTGCTACTGCACTTTCAAAGTGGTGCCCCATGATTATCATAGCATTATTTAGAATAAATAAGGCAAATTATTGCTTCACATCAGAAAGTAGTGATGCTGGATAATACTGTTCCCACAAAAACAGTACAAACTTTCCTAAATTATGGATCTCCAAAGAATTGAAGGAGATTCCCTCTAAATTAAAGGAAGAGAGCATTCTGGTACAGAGAAAAGGATGGAACCAAGCTTGGTAATTAACATTTACAATTTCAGCCTTTGGCAGACATTTTTATCTAGAGCGACATATTTATCAGTATGTCAGTATGTGACCTTTGTTCAGGTAAACCCTAAGATCCAGAGTAACTTACTTTATCAGTATGTGTGTTCTTTTCGAGCAGATCTTGGAAAAATAATTGCAATTATAAACGTATTACAGAGCTTCTCAAGGGGGAGAAAACAATAACCTGCAAATGAAGGACAAACTGAAAAGCTATAAGAAGGGAGCAAATCAAGGTAAAACAGGGAACAGGTGAGAGGAAGAAACGAGGGAAAAACAAACAGAACCAGGATCGGAGTGGAAACCCAAAGAAAAACTAGGAACGGACCACAAGATAAAAAATCTTATCATAAACCTTATGTATCCTCTATGGCCATATTCTTCTGTGAAGCAGCTACACATGACTACAGCTCGGCATTTAATACAGTCAAACTAAACAAGCCGGCTGACAATCTCTGAACACTAGTACTGACTCCTTCTGTATCCAACTGAATATTGGACTTCCTCATTCATCTACCCCTAGGCTGTCAGACGGGCAAGCATACATCCTCCACCCTCACCCTGAGCACCGACGTCGCCCAGGGCTGTATGCCAAGACTCCTCCTTTATGCACTCTTCACACATGATTGCCAACCTGTACATGGGGAGGAGGCTTCTGAACCTGACAATGAAGTGCACCAGCAAAGTGTTCTTAAACACCAGAAAGACCAAGGAGATTATCATGGATTCTAGTACTACCAAAAAGTCTACATACAGTTCTTTCTCCACATCAAACAAAACGGAAAGAGCACTTGATGCTGCAGGTTAGTAAGGATCTTGATACTTTGCCCAGAGGAGACGACTCAATCATGGAATATAACCATTCTCCTGGGTTTCAGCACCATTTGTGGTAGTTTCTGGCTCAAGGAGGGAAGTGAAATGAGGGAGGCAGGTTGGTGCAGTATGAGCTCATTTTACTTTCTCTTTAAGCACAAAATAACCCTCCAAACTTAAATGTTCCATCATAAAGTGAAAAGAAAGCGTTTTCTGTCGTTAACTTCAGGATTGAAGTAACCTGCTTCTTACGGAGCTTCTCATTGCCATCTCCCTCCCTCACGTTTAAGACCTGAGTGCACTCGGTTCCAGTCACCCGCAGTTTTAGCTGGCCTGTCCCTCCGCCCCACAGATAACACTTGTCCACGCCCCCACTGCCAAATCCCCTAGCTAAGCTATGTAACTCTGTGCCTCGTCACCATGCTTCCTGGTTTTATATCTCTCCTGGCTTACCAACCTTAGATTATTATATTCACCACAATTATGGAATTGCCCATAACAAACGTTCCTTGTCTATCAGCCGCACACAGATATAATGCACTGATCTTCCTTCTCCAGGTGTGTGTTCTCATTTGGACAAGACTGGCACCTTCATCATCAGGTTTTTATTTTTTCAGAGCTTTAAATGCTGCAGTGTTTATCTGACTGGGGCATAAACTCAGGGTGATTCAAGGGGAGGTTGAAGGGTGTCCACCTTTGGTCACGATTTTGACTTGTAAATTAACATTTGCAGTTTCTTTTGGAAATGTATAATTAACAACATCTAGGTTGTATCGGTTTTTTACTTTTAACCACAAAAAGTGGAAAAACAGTTTAATAATCACTTGTTATTGGGTTCGTATGTACACATCAGTGTACATACAGCGCTGAAAAATCATGGACTTCACATCAATTGGAATCAGACTATATATTCGAGTTGGTGGCACCTCAACGAATTATGGTTCCATTCCTGTTCATCCTTTATGTCACAGTTTTCAAGCACATGTCCATATTATTTTATGGTTACATTAACTGACATTTATATATTCTTATGTGCTTAGGGGTTCTCATTATTTGCCCTTTTGTTGCCATAAATACCTGAACATTCCATAACCAACCAAGGGGGGTTTGGAGTGTCTTGGCTTCCCAGTGTGTTGTTCTCTGCGCCATGTCTGACTGTTTTGTTATTGTGTTGATGTGAGGCCACATCTATGCAGTGTGGAAATATCTATGAAATGGTTATTACATGCATTCAGCTCATACAAAATGCACATTTCTGCAAGATTTGATAAAATCAGTGTCAACTAAAGGCTAAAGAGATTTTCACAAGCCCAGTTCCTTTCAATTCAGTAATGTTTTTGGTTCAGTTTAAATTATTCCGTCAGATAGGTGCGCTTCAGCTGACCTTACTGGTCTTTGCAAGGTCTAAAGATAATTAACAATGGAAAGCTCTTGTGTGATGTCCATGATGTGTAAAGATTTGATCTAGTGGTCTGTCTCCCCCTTGTGAAGGGGAAAAAAACTTTGAAAGAAGATTTTCTTTGTACATGAATCACATAAACATATGTGTATATATAGATTTTTTTTCTTATGTTTTTGTCCTTTAACTGATTAACCTTCTGTTCTAAACTGACACACTGATAATTTTAGCAAACTGCCATTTTTTTTAAATCACATATCTTAAATACACAGGTGCTAAAAAAGAGCCTGGCCTCAGAATGTGGAAAAATGGACAGCTCTGCTGAGTTGGAATTGAAAGTATGTTTTGATCCACATCCAGATTCTATTTGCACTGTCCACCTCTGACATCAGAGCCCCAACTCTATAAATGAATGGCTCAGAGGTTTGCTAGCACTGGCACTTAATGGAACTGCAGAGGAGGAACATGTGGGCTCCAAAGATGAAGATGGAAACCAGAGAAGTTGTATTTACTGGCTCTCTCCTCTTCTGTATACTCACACAGGTCAGAATTATCAGTGTTTTTTCTCTAGCTTCATAGTTGATAGCATCAAATCCAAGAGATTAAAGCTATATAATCTAGTTTAAAGATCAGAAGTGTGCATGGTTTCTAAGCAACCAGGTTATGGTTTTGCTACTTGTTCTGCTATAAACCTGAGCTATGGGCCAGTGTTTCTCAACAGTCATTTTGTTCAACTTTGGATGGATCTGTACATCTTAATAACTCTACCAGGTAAACTGAAGGTCTTAGGGGCTGGATTCAGGTTAACTGGGAGCTTGGACATAGCAAAATTATGGTCTGCCTCTCAGGTCATTAGGACTGGGCTGAGAAACACTGCACCAGACATATTACCAAATTGTCGCTAACTTGGAATGTGTTTACGGTTTTAATTTCTTCATTTACTCCTGAGAAGAAATTTAATTAAAAACTTTAAATATTGAGGCATATTGAGAATTAAAAGTTACTTTTATTGTTCATCTCATATTTACAGTCTGGTGGGGATAAATATCAGACATTTATTAGACATTATTAGAAAAATATTTAAATATATATAGTCCATTTGAGGCACAGTTTGCTTTAGGTATCTTCTAGCCCTTCATCAATAGTCAGATTACCACAGAACTGTTGCTGGCTGGATATTTTTGGGTGGTGAACCACCATTAACTGAGCAGTGATGTTGAAACATGCAAACATTAAACATGAAAACCAATACCAGCTCAAGATCCACAACAATGCATTTTCTTATTTCATCGGGTAGGCTACTTTAGGTAATTATACACTTGTACATACAGTTTTAATGGACAACTGTACACCAGTTAGCCACTATAATAGTATCATTGTCTGTGTTCTAATGTAAGCAAAGTAGCTTGAATAACACTGTTTTCAGGTGGTATGCCAACTCTGTGGAGGAGCATGTCACTGCCGCTGGTCCCCTCCTGCATGCCCAGCTGGCGTGCCCCTGGTTCTGGATGGATGTCAGTGCTGTCAGATGTGTGCAAGACAGGAGGGTGAGCCTTGCTCGGAGAGACATGTCTGCGATGCTCAGCATGGCCTGCAGTGCGACTACAGCGCGAGCTTCCCAGGGGGGCCGGGAGAGTGTGTCCGTAAGTGCTATGCTCTTACCCAACATTCTTGCACATGCACCAATAAACAATCTTAAGGTTCTTTGGGAGGTTCTTCAAAGTTCTCAGGCTTCTGAGCTCAATATGGTGTGTGGCAGGCATGTTATTGATTCTTTGCACCAGGGAAATGGACTGAAAATACTGCCACTTTTTGTTGGTTTTAGTTCTATAAATAAATATATATAGTTTCAGTATTACTGATTCATTAGGCAAACTGAATTCAAGAGGCTGACTTCACAGAGTGACAACTGAGTTGTCTTTACGTGAGTTACCTTTATAGCTGTAAGCTGAGGCCAACTTTGAAGAACGCTTCTACTTTGTTTCTCTTACCCCAAATCTGAAACGAACTGGCCACCACCGGACCACCCCAGGGCAAAATGAGCTCGGCTGTGAACATGCTGGTGTGAGGTATGAGGAGGGCCAGTCTTTCCAGCCCACCTGCATGCAGCTGTGCCACTGTTCCGGAGGTGGCATCACCTGCGTGCCACTCTGCAATGAAGACCTGAGCTTGCCCATTACCCAGTGCCCAAACCCGAGGCTAATGCAGGTGCCTGGCAGGTGCTGCAGGGAGTGGGTCTGCGAGAGTACAGAAAACAGCGTCCTCCTGGATCACACTGCAGGTAGCGTCCTGTACAGCCGACTCATCCCAAAAGGCATCCATAATTTGTGCTTTAAATAACTCCTGCGGTAAACCTCCCACTGGTGTTAATGTGAGCTGCTCTGCTCTAGGGTGGTCCAAACGAAGCAGGTCCAAATGAAATACAAGAGATTTTTGGTCTGTTATGTTTTTTGTGGGATGTGGTGAACTTTACTTGAGTCATTAATCCTTTGAGAATAGCATACACTCCTCCATCTACCACATAGCACAGCCACCACGTATAATCCAAAGTCCTCCTGATTATAGATACACACAATGGTGTTTGAGGAGTGGGGTGGGGCAAAATGCCAGGTCAAACACTAAGGATGTTTATGCTTTCGCATAATGAGTCATCGCAGCTGACCGAGCTGCGGGGTCACAGAAGGATTCTCCGGCGTCCGGCGGGATCCCGTGGTCCAACTGCGTGGAGCAGAGCACGGAGTGGAGTGCATGCTCACGCAGCTGTGGACCAGGTGTCTCCACCCGTATGTCAAACAGGAACTGGGCCTGCAGCCTGCAAATACAGATGCGCCTGTGTCAGGTTAGGCCATGCCACCCAGCCGCCAGCAGGGTCGAGGTGAGTGAACAACAATTCATATGAAATGTGAGATCATGGCAGTAAAGGGGTTGTTCACCCAAAAACACTAATACTGACTCAATGCAAATAGGGACCAGAGAATCAGAGCAAGGTTGATTAAGGGAAACTCATCCACGTAGAAGGTTTGTTACTAATATAATGTCGAAATAAAAATCCAAAACAATAGGAGCAATGAGTATTTCCTCCTTCAGTTAGATTTGCAGTGCAGTTTAAAGACTGTAGAAATCTTCCAATCTGTGCTTACGTAACGCAGACTGAGTAAACTTTTTACTTTCCAGTCATGCTAACTAACTGGCCTACATAGTTTTCAGTCATTTAGCCTATTCCTTTAATATGGCAGTAAAGCAAGCTTACCACAAATGGGTTGACTCTAGCGTGATTGATTAGCACAGAGGCCGCGTTTGCTCGACTGTGTTTATTTGAGGTGTGCATTCCAGGGACTGGGCATGTGCGAGAACAGCTACCGGGCTCCCCTCCCTGTTCGTCTGGAGCACCGGGGGTGCTACAGTGTGCGCTCCCACAGGCCCCTGTTCTGCGGAACGTGTTCAGACAGCCGCTGCTGTACCCCCCACCGGACCAGAACCGTCGGGATGGACTTCCGCTGCCCGCAGGGAGACATCATTCAGCACCTGTTCATGAAGATCGAGTCGTGTGTCTGCCATTACTACTGCCCTCAACTGCCATTGGCCAGCTCCAGAAAAAGAAGAACAATAACAACAACTACAGGGTTCAAGATGGATTAAGAACAGATCGATGTGACATAGCTGTAACTCTCCCATTTCTGGGAAACTGGTTTAAATGTCCATCTTATACATCTAGTGTATATCCATGTATTATTCTGCTGGTAAAGTATTCACTACTTACTGTATCCAAATGTAAGTGCACCTTATTATTTAATTTATATCCAAATGCACCCTATTATTTAAAGAATACCCTCTGAGACATGGCTGGAGGACAAAAAAATAAGCTAACTGGTATGAAGTTTTCCATTTTCATATCATGCAGTTATGAGTAAGCAAAACAAAACGTTTGTTTTTCTTTAAATGCTAGTATAAAGTATAAATACTAATATCAGAAAAGAGCGGAGGAGGAAACATCACTCCGCAGTGTGTGGTGTTCCTGGCCACTGCCTCATCCTCGGCTCTGCCAGTGTGGTCACTTGGTGTAAGACTTCTGCAGAATCTAGAACCAGATTCATAAGGTGGTAAAATAAGGAAAAGCCTGAGACTACCATTTAAATTCTAAATTTAAATATTATAGTGCAAATAAGAGTAACTTATTACAGAGTTACAAATGTAAAAGAATATAATACAGTTGTAATATAGTATTAAGTGTGTGTGTGTGTGCGTGTGTGTTTTGTGATTATATATGCCTGCCAAATGCTGAAAATGTGAATGCGTGTGTGCGCTTGGCTTAGTCCTAGTTTGTTTCAGTCATACCAAGAAGGTACCAGGTAAGTGTCAGTTCTTGTTGTGAAATTCTTCTTTAAATTCTTTTGCACACAGTAGGAACCTTTCATGACTGGCATTAGTGCTCCATACAGAATCCAGTACATCATATGAGTCATGAACTGGGGTGTTTTTTTATGTAATACAATTTTTGAAAAATCTAATAATTTTTTATGGAAAAACAAACTAACATGCTTAATAAATTGATCAGCACATTATTAAAGCAGGACTTCATCAGTGATTTCCTGATACATCTATTCCATTCAAGCAAAGTATTCTTTCTCAACAGTTAGACACTTTGGGTGTGAACTGGGCAAGTTTGGATGCTAAAGTGCCCTTATGAGAAACACCCACAAAGTGTCATGTAAAAAGTAACTGAAGTCAGATTTCATGCTACTAATATGAAAACTATAACAAAAAAGAATGCACAAGTACCTTCTCTGCAAGAATTAGTGAGCAATATTAATCTTACAACTCTTAATAAGGAAGATTAATGTCGCTTGCTAGTTCTTGCGGCAAAGGTTCAAAACAGGTTCAAATTTCATTTTTTTGGCAGTGATTTCTTCATGCATCTAATTTATTCATCTCTATAAGTAGGTCCAGAGCAAAATCAATGAAGGTACAGAGGTGTTCAAATATCAGCAGCACATACAGAACATTATGTGGGGAAAAAACAGTTTGGTTCACACCTTTGGCAACACTTCTTGCAAAAGACATTTGAACAGTTTCTTGCAGGTTTTCTATATGCAATGAGGAAATCACTATATGCACTATATTTTCTATATGCAATGAGGAAAGTTGATATCAAAATTCAAGGTTGGTTACAGTCTCTGTCTTCTTTGCTAGACTTCCATGTACAAAATTCATACTAATTATAAAAAAAAGTTTCTTAAGTATCAAACAGGAAGTGATGAGTTGGTTGTGGTTAAGTTTATTTTCTTGCTTACATAGTTTTATAACCTGGTGTTTCCAAATCTTTATTTCTGTCTCTTTACCTACAGATATTGCTTTGGGTGGCTATATTCAGACAATAGCACAATTCCAATAAGACCAACATAAGTGTTTATGCAAATATGCAACTATTAGTAGTTAGTAAACTACCAATTCTCGGGTTCAGCATGAAATAAATGACTGGATTCAATTGCTTGGGGTACCCAAGGAAGAGGGCGTAATTTTGTGTTCGATCGGCGACAATTTTTTTCGCAGTCCCCAAACTCGCCTTCCTTTACGAAGAAGCTTTGTATCGCTAGAAGGCAAAATATTCAAGATTGCAGTGTGAATTTGAAAGAATGGAGGGGGCAAGTAAAGCTACAATAAATGACTCCGACTGCCAACAAATCGATTTACCTTTTACACATAAGTTTTTGCCAACGGTCTACGTACTCGTCTTCATAATCGGATTTTCAGCGAATGTGCTTGGACTCAAATCGGTCTACAACGGTTGGAAGAAACTTGGAAATATAAACGTGTTTATTTTAAACCTCGGCATTGCAGACCTGTTGTATGTTTTCACGTTGCCCTTTCTGGTCACATACTACGCCGCGAACAGTACGTGGATTTTTGGACAAACGTTTTGCAAAATAACACGATTCTGCTTTAATTTGAATCTTTATGGAAGCATCGGTTTCCTCACATGCATAAGCATATATAGATACCTAGGTATCGTCCATACGATGAAAGTTCTGGGGAAAATAAATACCAGGATGTCTGTAATCATAAGCGGTGTTGTGTGGATATTGGTCTTCATACAGATTCTGCCGGACATGTTCTTCGACAAGTCGAAGCAAAATTCGTCGGATGCATGTTTCGACACTACAACAGACCAGTGGATATCCGATTACCTGTCATATAGCATAGGGTGGACTTTGACCGGATTTGTTGTCCCTCTTCTTATAATTTTGCTGTGTTATGGTCACATAGTCGTTGTCCTCGCTACCAAGGCTAATGTTAACTCTCTGTTGAAGCAACGTTGCTTAAAACTGGTCATTATGCTCACGATTTTGTTTTCGATTTGTTTCATCCCTTATCACGTTCTCAGAAATTTAAACCTAAAGACAAGGATTCTGAAGATGCAGGGAATATGTCACCAGAACTTTGATGACATCTACGTCGCTCATCAAGTGAGTAGAGGACTTGTCTGTATGAACAGTGCAATTAATCCTTTGATATATCTTGTGGGTAACGACGAGTTTCTTATGCGCATTCACAACATGAGCAAACAAGCTAGGACATCCATCTCGCAAATGATAGGGATTGTTATCTACCGAAAGCCACAGGAGATTGATTCTGTGACGGATACACAGCTGGAAATACGAAGCTCTGGGGAGAATCAGCAGCAACGCTGTCACTGATTTCAAGCATCTTTACTTCGCGGGTGCGTGCATTTATTACAGACCAACAATGACAAGTTAAGAGACAAATTCCTACCAATAATTAGGTCTGTGCTGTCGTGAATGGCCATTAAAACATTGATGCTAAATTCCCTAATTTTAGAAAATTACCTAACATTTAAATTGTTCCACATTTGGTGTTATGACTACATAAATCAAGTGGTTCGTAAATTAACATAGCAAGTATATGTTAGGTGCATTACATTGTGATATTGTCATTTTCTTATCCACATACACATCGTTTGCACTCATTATACCAAAAGTGATTAAAAATTACCCAGACGATTTCAGCAATAGAGCTAATTGTTTGGCTGCATGATAGACAGACAGGATCGTAAATAATCATTAATGTTAATTACAGTAGAAGAATAGACAAGTTTCCTGTCTGTTTTTAATTACAAGCATTCTTTGTCCAGAAACAGTTGTCACGAATCCCTGAATGATCGATTCCAGAAATTTGCTTGCTTTGCTTGCTCATCGGAAACGGACGTGCATCTGCACTCCAGTACAGCGTCTTTGAGAAAGCAGTGAATATTTGACCCCACATATTCCAAGCTTGTGCTATCCTTACTTTTCACTTCACATTATGGATATGCTTCAATACTATGTAACAATTTCTGAATCTGGGATTCATGTACAAGAAACACAGCAGGACATTGTGAAAATCTAAGCATATTACGTTAGTTAAGATCAACTGCTAAAATGTGTAAATGCCTTCAGTTTATAATGATCGACGTCATGTTTTAAGTTATGATAGTGTTGTCTGTTTATGTTTACTGTTGTTTTCTTCTTGTATAGCTGTACATTTTGACACTGATAATGTATACTTTTAATAGCTTACCTGAATGGACTTTTTTGAAGCTGGTAACAATATCTGTTATTTTGTAAGTCATTTTCAGAAATTACAGCAACTTGCAGCCCAATTTTTAGTAATGAAACAAACACTTAGCAATGCATCTTACTGAGATGTACACAGTTTTTTTTTTTTTTATCAGGATATTAGCTGCATTCGCTGTTCCAGATTGAGGCTTGACTGTTTAGCTGTGTGAACACAGTTTTGTAGGATTTTTTTTGTGAAATGAATGATATGAACAAAATATGAAGCCAGTAAAGAGGTTTTAAAAAAACATCAGTAACTACAAATATACTGCTCAAAAAAATAAAACTGAAATAACACATCCTAGATCTCAATGAATGAAATATTCCAGTTGAAAATCTTTATTCATTACATAGTGGAATGT
>JAOXYF010000019.1:7500526-7529920 GCA_028565775.1 Sternarchorhynchus goeldii
GGAGGTCATTTTGCAGGACTCTGGCTCTGTTTTGTGTCTTGTGTAAGTGTTCCCTTTATTTTTTTGAGTAGTGTATATTAATTCCATCACATTTCTAACACCTAGTGATTCTTCTGAAGCATTGAAATGTACCCTTTCACTGTTAAGTAACTAAGAAAAAGTTAAAACTACTGCAAGCAAAAAGTCATATAATGGTATTTTTATTATTGAATTTTATTGTGAATTGTACCATACAGTATTAAACATACAAATGGAAAGGCAAGCAAGCCTCATTCTTCTTTAGTGAAACACCCGTTTCACTCCGTCCTAAAATCAGACCCATTACTTTTACAAACTATAACACAGTAACCAGTTTTTTTTTCAAAGTGGCATTAAAGAGACTCAGCTTTAGGTTAGAGTATGAGCTGTTTATAAACTTCCTGTGACACTCCCTTCTTCAGCCCATAGAGTCAAAAATAGCAATAAAGTCCAGATACTACTGGAAACCGAAACCTAAATGTGATACCATAAGGAGATGCAAAGCACTTCCTGAAACTGAAATGCAACTCATTCACATACTCAATCACTTGGTTCAATCACTTACAGATATCAAGCTGAAAAGCCTCCGCAAAGTGGTGGTGTCACAATGGTGCTTCACAATGATCAGGAATGCAAATAATACAGAATTTTCGTTCTAGCACGAGCATGTCTTCTTGCAGTTAAAGTTCAGTCTAGTGCCAGGCAATTTTATGCTTATTCAAATCATAACTGTCATGGTGAACGCCTCTGCCTCTTCCTTTGTACTGTGTCTGTGTGGAGGTAGTTGTTGTGTGACTGTATATGTCTGTGTTCTTCGGTGTGCTTCTTGTGGGCCGTGAGTGGCTTCCTTCCCATTTTCTATAGCGCACCCGCGCTGTTCGTTATAGAAATATCGATCACCCCTGCAGGAATGCCCAAATGTAAACACAGTAAGAAAGGAGGGAGAAAGGGAAGACCCCAAGTGTGTGACCCCGCAGCCACAGTGCGCGCCCTTGCCGCAGGTATACGCACCTCTGTGGCGAGCAAGTGCTCCCCGTCAGCCCACAAATGCTCCCCAGCAGTCCACAACCGCTCTCCAGCAACCTGCTGTCTCACCGCTGTGGGGACCCTGGACTCTGCTGCCCCGGAGAGAGGTGTTCCCTACAGGAGGATCCTTCACCCAAGTCCCTATGGCAATCCCAATATGTCTGAATGTTACTGTCTTTTTGCCTGTGCTCATGTTTACTTGTCTCTCTGTTCCCATGCCTGTGTTTGTGTCAGTGCCTGTGTGTCTACCATCTGTGTCTCCGTTTGTCTCAGGGAAGGCATTCAAGGCTTTATGTATGTATGTCCCAGGGAGGGCATTATAGGTTTTATGTATTTTTTTTCTTTTGGCATTTTGAAACAACTTTGGATCAAGGTAAGGCAGTGGGAACTCAGTGAGGAGTTATAACTATAACTCATATTTTCCGACAACTCTCCCCTTACTCTCTAGGAGTAAGATTCAGTGCTTTCACTTGGGGGGTGGTTGGAGATTGATTGCTGTAAGTGGAGTGTATCTATTTGTCTTGACTGGCACACTTCACTGAGTGAGTTGTCGGCAGGACCCTTGCAGTGAGTGGTTAACCAGACTAGAAGATGTAGATGTGAGACAGTGAAAGTAAAAAGCACTTGTGGGAGGATCTTTTGAGCTGAGGCTTGTTTTCCTGAAACAGAGTGCATTTCCTGTAACACAATAGGAAGTGCATCAGTACATAATGATCCCTTTAAGTCTGGTTTCCAGTTTCTTCATGCTTGTTTGTTAAAGACATGAGCTGTAAAAATTGTGTCACTGTCTACAAATATATGGGTTGTAGGAACTTCAAGAAATATGCCTTCTGTGGAAAACAGTGTATTTTTGCAAGGGTGTAGTTAAGCATCATTTGCAAGGTGGAGAGATGGCCTTGTTGGGTAATAAAAATCAGATCTGCATCATGATGGAAGCCTATTTAAACTGATGCTGAGAAAAAGCAGTCACAAATGATTGGTACTGGAACAGGCACTTGCTGTTTTCATTTTCAAGAAAAAAAAGGAGCTCTATGTCTGCACCCAAGATATTTTCACAGTATGAATAGTAATATATTATCAGGTTATTAACAGTTGTCAAGTTATTTAAATGTTTATAAATGTATATATGATTACACCACTTCATAGTTGTTTAATTAGTCATTAAGATGGGAAAAAGCTCACAGTTACAGTAAAAAAGCATAGGATTTATATTACAGTTTACCTGTTTTATTTTATTTCCAAGCTATCTCAATAACAGGTTTATTAAAGATAATAGATGTATTTCCTTTAAAGACAGATAGGGAATAATTTCCTCTTTTTCTCTGAGTTTACTCCACTAGTTTGTACTGCCCCTGAGACCGTCCTCAGGATGATAGCCTCATTCCAGAGATTGTATACCAAGCAGCAGCAGTCTACTCTTTTGACAGAAAATTCATAGCACTTGTCTGGCAATAGCTTATTGATCTTGATGCAGTTGGTCGTGCATGTCACAGTGGCCATCTGCTTCCCTTCATCATCGTTGACAGGATACAGGAGTTTGTAGTGGATCTCAAACTGTTCGCCTGGCTCTTGTTGCTCTAGCCCAGCGATATGCCAGTGCAGGACAGCTGAATCTGAGAAGGCAACGGACTGGGTTTTGTCAAAGATCACTGGCATCTTGATTCTAAATGCTAGTCGAATCTGAGGCGCTCTGGTGTGGTCCACCTCTGAGATGAGGCGGTGCTTAAGATGCAGGGGACCTGGAACCATCACAGCTTCAAAGTCTGCAGCTGCCTGTACAAGCCTGAACATTTTCTGTTGAACTGCAGCTTCTTCGAGCATAATAAATGCAAAGCCTTTCTGGTCCAAGATGGCTTCAAGCTCTTCTTTGCCTCTTCTGAGCTCATGATAGAGTTCCTCCAATAGGGCAAGTTGGATCTTCACCTGGCTGTTGGCCAGCTTCTTCATCCGCTGGAACCTCCATGGGTCAGTGAGGTACAACAGTGCTGAAGTGGATGCATAGCTCTGATCATGCTGAGGAAGATCCTGATTAATTATCTTGATGTAAAAGGAGCACTTCCTAAATATCTCCAGCTTGTTTTTGTAGGTTTGGAGGACAGTAGCACTTAATCTGGTAGCAAGCAGGTGCATTATGTGGTCACCGATGTTGCAGGGAGCTTGCAGTGCATTTGATTGTTGGATGCTGACATTGTCATTGTTTCCAGTCTGGCCCCTAAAACGGGTCTTCACTGAATGACAGTGTCCTTGCAGATCTGCATCCGGTGTGCTCATTTTTCTTTTCATACCTGCAGAATAAACAGTTATTCAGTCTTGAGGGGCAGAGACCTCATTAAGAGAGATAAACCCAGAAGCAGCAGAGGTGGTCATCCATTGTATTTAACAACAGCTAATGGAGAAGGCCAGAAGCATGAGCTGAAAAGTCCCCCAAGGAGGGGTTCATAAATACAAGCATTTCCAGTTGCAATTAACCACTGCCATTGCAATTTTGTTAGTTTAGGCATAATCCGTCTCTGGGAAACCTGCCCTTTTTTCCTGAAGCATGAAACTTTTTTCTATATGGCATATACGCAGGACAATTAATCATTAACTTTAACATATACAGTATGGCTTCTGTATTGGCATGTTGGTGTGACTTGATATCCTAAACCATTATTTCACAAGAAGGGGAAAAGTCATAGAAGACATGTATTCCACAAGTCAGTGCTAGTTGCAGGCATGACCAGGCGATGTAAAAATTCATCAGTGGTTAGTGTTGCTGGCAGAACATTCCCCAGGGGGGTTTGGTGTGGTGCTCATATAACATTCAGTTATAGCATTAAGCAAAACAGTCTTGACTGGGCCTAAAAACAGAAAGTATTTTCTTGTCTCACTAGTATAATGGTAGGAACAATCAGCTTCTCATACGTAAATGTGTTATAGGAGCACTAATATGTAGTATGTGGTGACATGATGCCAGAAATGTCACATAGTTTAAACTATATTGGTGCGTGACAGTCTGTTTACAATAAAGTATTTTCCTTGCAATCCATTTCTATCCAAGTATCCTTGTACCATCTGTAATATTCATTCGCTCTTTATGTTTCCTTCTGGTTATGGAAGACATAAGCAGCGTGCAGCTTTCCAGTGTATATAAGTATAAAACAGAAATGTTATTAGCTTCCAACTTATATACACTCACCGGCCATTTTATTAGGTACACCTGTCCAACTGCTCATTAACGCAAATGTCGAATCAGCCAATCACATGGCAGCAACTCAATGCATTTTAGACATGTAGACATGGCCAAGACGATTTGCAGCAGTTCAAACCGAGCATCAGAATGGGGAAGAAAAGTGATTTAAGTGACTTTGAACGTGGCGTAGTTGTTGCGCACAACCATCTCTAGGCTTTACAGAGAATCGTCCGAAAAAGAAAATATCCAGTGAGCTGCAGCTCTGTGAGCGCAAATATCTTGTTGATGCCAGAGGTCAGAGGAGAATCACCATACTGGTTCGAGCTGCTAGAACGGCAACAGTAACTCAAATAACCAATCGTTACAATCGAGGCATGCAGAAGAGCACCTTGTTGAATCTATGCCACGAAGGATTAAGGCAGTTCTGAAGGCAAAAGGGTGTCCAACCCGGTACAAGCGAGGTGTACCTAATAAAGTGGCCGGTGAGTGTATAATGTTATATAAGTAAACGACTGATTAGACACAATCGGTCGATTCTATCTCTAGAAACGGCAAAACACTTATAAAATACAGCACCATACCTGGTCCATGAGCAGTTTTTTTCCCCTGCTGGTCTGTTCTCTAACTTTGTTTTCAAATGTGTTATTATCATCACCATAGATAATGAAAATTCGGTGACGTCATAAGCAAAGAATCGTATTCATTATGCTGTTACGTTCACGTTCATGTATGTTTTAAGGGTCTACATAAACTAAACTGCTTCAGGATTTCGTGTTTTAATGGTATTTGGAAATTATAAATATATGCATATATGTAAGTTTGTTGCTCAAACTTCAAAAATAGTTTTTCAAATGTTTAAACGTTAAATTATTTTGAGTTTTTGTTGTAAACACGTTTTAAATCGTAAAGGTTTGTCGTTAGTTGGTGGTTACAGAACGTATTTATAAAGTGCATGTTTCTGTATTTCTACTATGGAATGGTATAATGGAACTGGTTGTATAATGTTATTTTTGGACAAATAAATGACAAGAGAACACAATGTCATATCAGCTAATTTACAGAAATCTGTGGATATACAAAATTGCTTTGAAAGTAGTTTTATTGTGAAGTCTAGCTATAAAGATAGGTAAAATGTATTTCATAGCTGTTATAATTCTTCAGAGTTACTGTGAATGTTGTGAATGATATTTACTGTTTATCATTGGATGGGTAGTGTTAGAAAAGGGATTCCCACTGTTAGAAATTTATCAATAAAGAGTCAGAACTCTGTACTGATCATCAGATTCTCAGTTGTCTGTTTGTACGTTTGGAAAAACTTTGGATAAATATATATTTTTATTTATTTATTTAGGATAAGTAATCTTGGACAAAAAGAATGGTACTAATCTAATGTCAGGCAGTCAGTTCAACAACACAAATGTGATCAAACTGAAGAATGAGGAGACAGCAGGAGATAAGGGAGGTGACGGATAGGGAGAGGAATAGATGAGGTCTGGGAGCTATAACTTCTGGACCTTGAACAATCACAAAATAAAACGAGTACATTGATGCAGAGATACTGATGAGGAACTGGAAACAGGTGAGGTAGTAAGTCATTGTGGCAGTTGGGTGAGGAGGACGCCTGGTGGCTAGCAAGGTACATTTGTAACACAATATCCTTTTTATTCAACCCATGCCAAATTTGCAGTGAAACACATTTTTGGTTTGTGAAGCTTGATGTACATTTGTGATGCTAATTTACTTAAATGAACTGGAGCAAGAACAATCTATACACATTATGATTTTGTGAGAATGGACTTTGCAGTTCTATATCTAATTTCTTAGTGATTTTTTGTGAGTGTTCATCTATTTTTGGTGTAAAATATTTAGATTTTTCACATGTGGGTAGAAGCATAAATGATATGGAGTTCCTGTTTTTTGCTGATAGTAAGCCTGATTAAGGAATGTACACTGTCAGCTGTGTCACTTGGTCATGGCTAGAGCTGCAAGACCATTAATTGACTGATTGGATATTGTGCAAGATTAAATACATCAATCCTTCATCAGTGTGGGCCTAATCCTTTAATCATTATGACTGCACTAAAGTGGATGAATATCCATAAAGTGTGTTGGAGTAGTATGATATGTAATTATATCGTGTAATTCTTAAATTGTGCATGTTTTCTAGATTAGTAAGGAGTATAAACAGAACATAATTCCACCCACGGAGTGTTCTCCAGCTTGCTCATTAGGGATCTGGACACATTCGTACATTGTAAAGATGCTTTGTGGCACGTGTTGTAAAACCTACTACATAAAACCATACTTCTTAATTTCCCTGGGGATCAGTAAAGTTCTATCTAATCTAATATAATACAAATACTGACTTTGACCTGTATTCCCATTTTTAGGCCCACTATAACCATATGTAACAATCCAATAGCCTGTTATTCAATCCAACAGATGGCAGTGTTGGGCAACAATTGTGCTGGATATACTTGGTTGTTTCAGTTTTATAGATGGATTTTTTTTTTTGCTTCAAACATCTAGGTAATAAAATGGCAAAGAAGTGACAAAGATTACAAATGTCTGCATATAACCCCACAGTAGCTATAATTTCTGCAGGTAATTTGCTATCCATGTTTAACAAAAAAAAAAAAAACGGCAAACAGTTAATTTATTATTTATTATGAAATTGCCTTTTACTTGCCTTGATGGATATTGTACTATGGCATTAGCTGCCATATTTATAATGTATGTGCCTCATCTTGAAGGTCACAAGAACAATATCAGTGGCAGCACGAATGGAGCTCAAACCATGCACTAATCTGAGGATGCTGCTGACTCACAGTCCGGCACTTCTAAGTGGCATTATTGATTTCATGTGATGGGGTCTATTTTTGTAAGCTGGAGGCTAATATTGGAAACCCACTTCTGGCCCAGGGCCTCTCTCTTGGTGTGTGAAGATAAAACACGAACCCTCCAAGGAACGGGGTGTACACATACTAGGGTTCTTCACTACACTCCTCCTGTTCTTTCCAAGATCTTGTCAACTGAGCTGTCTGAGGGTATTGCTTTTTTCTGTTTTTTATTGTTTTGTTTTGTTTTTTTTAAAGAAGTTTTTTAGAAATATTTTATGGCTTTGTAAGAGAACATATAGGCCTGTTTGGTGTCTGATGCTTCTATCAACTGAACTGCTTCCCAATAGTTCATAAGAAACATAACAGTAGAATTTAACCAGTTTATCACTCACTTTGTTCTAGTGTACTGCTAGGGTTTGATTCAAAGCTCTGTTTTGTCCGATTGTGTTTCAAATTGCTTGGTTTGCACAGACATTTGAGTTTAGCCATTTGTTCTTCTTACTATACTATGCATGTTATGCATCATCATAATTCATGATGGACACATGTTTGTTTCAATGGGTTCTTTACATCCTGTAAGTTGCATGGTGGGGCCTTCATAGCTTGGACTTATTTTTCCAGCACATCCCACAAATGCTCGATCTGGAGATTTTGGAGGCCAATTCCTGAACAGTGGGGCCAGGTGCATTATCATTCTCAAAGAGGCCACTGCCTTTAGGGGATTGCATTGCCTTGAAGGGTTGTACTGGGTCTGTAACAGTATTTAGGTAGGTGATACAGGTCAAAGGAGCATCAACATGAATACCAGGACATAGGGTTTCTAAGCATACCATTGCCCAGAGCATCACACACCACCTGCCGACTAGCCTTCTTCCTATAACGAATCATGGTGAATCCATAGTGAATCTGATCCTCAGGCAAGCAAGCACCGTATCGATGCAATGTAAAAGAAAACATGATTTATCAGATCAGGTCATCTTGAATTACTGTGTCCCACCTCCTGAAGTTCAGTTAATAGCAAAGATAAATGCTTTTGACATTGGACAGGAGAAAGCATTCTACAGCTTTGCAGTCCCACTGTGCACTATGTATATGAAGATTTCATGAAGTAACTGCACTGCACTTTAGTACAATTTATAGGTTGCTGTAAAGTACACAAGGTTTCCAGAGAAATACATATGTATATTCCTTTCTCACCCTTTCAGTGAGTGATCATACCTTTTTTTTTTTTTTTTTTTTTTTTTTTCCTTATACTCAAGGCTTCTGTTTAAGTGTGCAGCTCTTCTGGACTGAAAATCTCTACATTTTTTTTTTTCTGTATTTTGTCTCTCAGTTGCATTTCTTTGGATGTTTCCATCACATGGGACTGAAACAACTGTTACCACTGGCATTTGTTTTTTTGCATCTTATCTATTATCCTGAAGTTTGACTGGTTCGCCACTTCTTGGCCAACAGATGGGGGGAGGTAAAGAGAAATTATTTGAATTACTGCCAGACAGTCCTGATCCTGAAGGACCCCCATGAAGGGGCAGATATATCCAACTACAGGCCAATAACTTCCCTCTGCACAACATGGAAATTCCTGTCAGGCATCATTGCAGCTAAGATAGATACATGGCTCAATACATGAGCAAGGCCCAGAAAGGCATTGGCAAGAACACCAGAATGATATATAAATACTGGTGGATAAAACTGTCACTTGAAACTGTAAGGTCAGCCACACACCAACCTGTATACCTCCTGGATTGACTGCAAGAACGCCTATGATTTATTGTCTCATGGATCCACTGTAGTCACTTGGATAGAAGCCATTAAAATCAAGAAAGCCACTGAGTTCAAGACAAGACAGAGGGTTTCATCTCAAATCCAGCATGCTAAATGGAAGGAGGGGGGCAAGGACTAGTGAGTATCAGAGCTACTATCCAGGATGAAACAAGCAAGATCCAAGGGTACACCAGGAATAAGGCCACAAGTGATGAAGTGCTTAGGGAATACCTCAGACAGCAAAAACCTGAGGAGGATTTGCATGTGTAGGAGCAGGAACAGTCATTGGAGGTTAAACCCTGTACTTTATGTACCACTGGCAAATATGGATATGGAAAATCCTACTAAAGCCTGGAAAATGGCCTACAGCCTACCAATGGCTACATTGATATATATAACAAGGGCTGAAACAAGAGTTAGAAAAGATGTAGGCAACAATGGTTTCCGTGGTAATCAAAGCACTAGAGGATGTGATCGCCAAACTGGGAGAGTGGCTTCAACACATCCCAGGAACATCATCCAAGATTTCTGTTCAGAAGAGTGCAGTGCTGGGAACAGGTACAATACTATGCAGAACCCTCAAACTCTATGGCCTCTGGTAAAGGCCCTGAGCATTAAGGGAAAAAAAAACACCCATGGAGAGCAAGTGGGGAAAAGAATCTCACATATGGCTTGTCGATGTTTGTGAACTACTGTCAGTTTTAACGGGTGTAATAAATGCATCAGTTCAGTTAACTTGTTCAGTTATAGAGCCAAGACCAAAGTAAAAAATAGTTTTTGGTCGACTTTAGGTGCAAAAGTTAGTGCACCCTGAGCTGCATTGTGTCATGATCTGTAGTCCATGTCTGGTTCTCCTTTAAGGTTCCTTAGTGTGGTCTTTAATTGCTGGTTATTGTTGGTCAAGTTCCTGTTTAATAATGCTGGTCCCATATTTGTCTGGTTAATGCCTGCACTGGTCCTTGTCCTGTTTTGATGTTCTTGTTCATGCCTGTATCATTCTTAGCTTTATGCCCTGATGTTCTTGTGTTCCAAGTGATCTTGAGTTTTCATGTGTTTGTGTTTCCTAGTGTTGGCTGTTTGGTGCCTGCCTGCTGAGCTATGTGGTTCTTGTCTGGTTTGTTACCCCTTCATAGTTTCTCTGTCCTGGTTCATGCTTGTATCTTTGTTTTAGATCTATGTCTGGTTTAATCACTCCCTATGCTTCTTGTATGTTTTATCCAGGTTCCCCAGTGCCTTGTCCTTGTGCTCATTCGTTAGTTCCTTGTCTAGTTCAGTGTAGTCCTTATTGTATATCTTTTGGTTTGTGTGGTACTCTGTGCCAACCTGCTTTTGCCCAGTACTGTCTTCTTGTTACTTTCCAGTTTTATGAACTAAACCAGTTTTCTTTGTCTCCATCTTGAGTTGTTATACGTATTTACACCTGTATCTGTGCTCCACCCAAGTCACTCTGAACGTTACATTGCTTAAAACAAGCAGTTAAGTAGAATTGGGTGGGATACCCATGAAATTTGAGTGTCTTAACCACTTTTGTTAAATAAAGATTGATAATATAACTATTTATTTTGTTTGAGTCCATTATTTGCAATGTCAGTATTGTGAATTGGGGTACAGTCCCTGACAGAAGTTCTGTCGCTTATCCATGTTGTGGAAACAAAAGCTTATAACCTGACTTTAAATTAATCCATTGGTTTTAGAAATAACTCGTATGAAAGCTGAAACCCTCCCAAATGAGGTTTAATTTATGACAATAAATTTGCTTCACTGCAGAAATATTGATCTGGATTAATATCTAGAAAGAAAAATGTGTAGTTTCTGTAATCCAAACTGAGAGGTATACACTTTTGTCTGTTGTATTTGTGTTTTGAGGACTGCTGAGATGTTTTTTGAAATTAAAAACAATAAATGAGTCATATGTACTCTTTGGGGAGGGAGTGTATGCAGAAGGCGCACCAGCTATATGCACTGCATGCCACTGAGATATATATATTATGTATGTGTATGTATGTATATGGCCCAGGAACTTGAGCATGCTTTGGGTGTGGTATTGAGTCTATGCTTGTAGGCAGTCTGGGCCATGCTTAGGTTGGTGTGCCTAGTTCTGTTAGTAGTTTCAGTAGCTTCAGCTGTGGGGGGTTGGAACCCTCCAACCCATGAACCTTGACCATCTATCTAGTTTAGTAAAACTGTTTGCTAACTTTATATTTCTGCCATAGCAACAGCTAACAGTGCAAACATGTGCCATTATTGCAATGTCCATTAGCATTAACTTGCTTTACCATTGGAAAATGATAAATACTTAATTTTCATAATCCAAAGATTTTCAAAAAAACTAGCAAGTTTTCTCTTGGCTTCTCCAGTGTAAAGTTGATTCCATCTCTGGCAAGTAATGCAGTAAACAACTCCCAAATGAATGCATGAGAAGACTCTGAGCTTGGTACTGTTCACCAGTTTGCGCTGTATTGGTTCTGCGAGACAGGACTGGGGACTCTCACTACAGAGGAGCTGGCATACCATGATACGGGAGTCAGCAAGGACCCTGACATGGCCCCAAGAGAGTCACTTTGGGGGTTGTATGGGCTGCAGGGCCAGAGCAAGAGAGAGTGAGGAGCGTGTAGCTAGGTATCCCAGGTTGCTGTACACCTGCCTGCAGCTTCTAATTAGATTAAATGAATACTTTTCCCTATTGTCTCAATTCTGTGATGTCACTCTCTTCGGGTGTAACCATAATTTTTTAGTTAACCTACACTGCTTTCCTCATTAGTGGAGTCCCATTCCGCTTGATTGATTGTTGAATGTGCACCATTTTAAAGACAGAGGGAGGGGGGGTGTAGTAAACAAGGTCATACATAAGCTTTTTGAGGTCCTTTGGTTATAGATAAAATCCAGAAGTGAAACAAGCCTGGTGCATAGCCAGAGGGGTGGGAGCCAGTGAGAACTTCTGGGACAGTGGCAGTGACTAGAGCCTGCCTGGCTGGTTGGGTGAAACCTAAGCTAGCCCATCATTTGTTTTATAAATGTAACATTCTCATATTCGCTATCTGCAAGAGAGAAATGTTTCAAATACAGTAATGCTTGTGTATGTGTTGGTGTTTGCGTATGTGTGTCTGTGCAAGTGTGTATGCATGTATGTACATTTGCATGTGCTGGTGTTTGCGTATGCAAGCGGGTATTTGAGTATGTGTGTGCATGTGAGCGAGTGTCAGAGAGAGACTACAGTTTCATGTGGAAGGGTGTAGTGGGGGGTGAGGGTAACATTACCTCTTTGAAGGTTACACAACTGCTGTATGTCATGTGATGTGGCTTGAATGAATGGTTTAAGAGGCAGTATGACTTTTGCCATCCAGAGAGTACAGAAACGGGCAAAGTTTCATGTTTTAAGTGTATGATTTCATCCTATTTTCACTCATGAAATACATCTATATGAAATACATTTGAAGCTCATTAACTGACAAATGTCAAACCAAACAGCTGTTCATGGCTCTCGACAAGGTGACTCCTGAGGAGTGTGTCTTGCCACTTCGAATTTACTCCCTAGCTTAAGAAAGCATAAGAAAAAGGATAGCCTATTCGGCATACGGTGCATCTACGGGTCAGGCAGCTGCGAATGAGGCAGGTGTGTGCCAACTCATTTATCAACGGGGTCTGTGGGAGGGCTGGTCAGATTACAGAGGTTTCCAGGCTGCGACAATGGCCAGGTCTAAAAATAACCAACCGGCCAGAGGGTTTTCCACTTGCCTTCTTGTCTGGTTTCTGCAGCAAACGCTTGTACGCTCAAGCACACAAACACCAAGCAGGCATGCACATATGAAGGTGCCAAGGAAGCCAAGACCCAAACACACAAGCCTGTGAGGACAAGCATACATGGCATATATAATCAAATACATCTGTAATAGCATATGAGCTGTGCAAATATACATTCAGCATATTACAACAGGGTACATGATGTGATTACAAAATGATGCACCAAAGATAACCAGCAATTAAACACGGGCATAAACACTTGTCATCCACAAACACACCCACACACACCAACATCTAGATCCAATTGGTTTATCTGCATTAATATGTGAGTTACTTCTGAGGATGTTGGATGAACACAACTTTCAAAATTAAGTCATAGTAAATGCTGCTGGCCAGTTTAGAATAGTGAACCATTCTCAACACAGCGTTAACGCAAACAATGGTAGTGGCAGAGTTGTGGGAGTTTTTAGAAATTTATCAGGTTCAGCAGTGTTGCTGAAATTATTACACGGCAGGGCAGGGCTGAAAGGTCTAGCACCCAAAAATATCCAGAAAGCAGCAAGTTAGAACCTTATCAGTGATGAGTCTATAGGACAGCAACACAAACTGTGAGAAGCAACAGATGGTTTATAGTCTCTAATTACACTACTGTTAAGTGTGTTGGTGTTTTAAAGTGTTCTTTTTTTTTTCTAATGTGGCTGCTCAGTGTAGAAGTAACATTTGTTTGGTAGTTTAAATGCTGTTGAGGCATTTAGTACATTTTATTTACAAAGCACATTTAAAATAACAGTTGCTGACCAAAGTGCTGTAAAAACAGTTTATTTGCAGCAACATGTATGATGTGAATACACAGAAAAGAAACACACATAATGACTACCCACTTTACATCCCTACAAATTTGTTTTAATGCTAATGTACCTAAAGTGCTTTTAGGTATTTACTTGAAATCGGTAATTAAGGGATTGTATTAAATGTTCAGTGAAGTGCTACTGCTTGGTTTGGCAACTGCAAAGGCACATTCACCTTTGAGCTTCATCCAAAAGTAGATGATCTGAAGACCTCAGAGACCTGAGGGATGAGTAAGGGTTGAACAAGTCAGAAATATAGGTCGGAAAGGAGATGGGCGAGAAAGCAGCAAACCCAAACGTGTGATCACTTGCGGGGTATCCTTGGTGAGGCTAACATTTCCAGCAGGACATGAATGGCATCTGGAGTGCAAATCACATGTGACATGCATGTTAAATTTAGGCTTTGGAGTATGTAGCCTTCTCCATCTAGCATTGGTGCTGGGCACAGCTCTTTGAACTCCAAAGTACTGCATGGCAGAAACGTTTCGACTGTCTGAGATGCTCTGGCTGCTATGGTTACGGATTCGATGTAAAAAAAGGTGCTGCATTGGGTTGCTGGGTTCACATGAAAATTGTTGCATTATGACGATGTTTTTGGATCCAAGTTCACCTAGAGACCTGGGCTACATTATAGCATTGAGCAGAAGCTCAGGTATATTGTAGCGACAGAACTGTACAGCAACAAATAAAAGCTTTCATTCAGTCACTGATGAACATTTCAGACTGGTACAGTCTGGTGTAATTATCTTTTTCCAGTGAAAGTGCAATAAGGAAATTTAGTAATTTCATTTAAAGAAATACAACCAGCATGGAAAAGAAACCTTGAAGATGGAGTGTCATCTATGAAGGACAAAGCTAAAGCAAAATCAAGCACATTTTTCTATTTAAAATAGCATTTTTAAGTTTTTAGAAATAGTTTCTGTATAGAATAATTTTTAAGCATTTAGATACTGGCTTTACCATAAGTGATCTCTCATGGCTAAAACAAAAGCCATTTAATGATGAGTCATAGAAACTCAAACATCTAGAAACTTTTACAGTCCTAAAATCTCTTACATCTGAGTACTGTATGTTGGGACTATCGTTCTTGATGGCGGTAGACATTTGTCAAGTGATCAAAGAATATGATCCCACTTGAATTTATACAGGTACCTACATACAGGCTATGTTGTATGCTTTCACAAATGTGCTGTATTTCAAAATGGTTCTAGTCCTTACATGAAGACAAATGACAAGAAAAATAACTGTAAAATGAAGTACAACAAAAATCTAAGGAGCTGACAGCATTTAGGTTTATAGGCACTTGTGGTCAAACCTCAGGGTCCCAGCCAAGATCAAATGTCTCAGTAGCTCAGAGGAATGCAGGGATGACCTGTGGTGCTAACTTAGACCTTCTGAAGGAAGGGGGTAGGGGGTAGAAGAGGTAGTTCCCAGTGGCTAACACTCATTGATTTGGTGAAGAGTTTCTCATGATTAAAGGTGTTGAATGTTGAGAGTAACAGCATTTCAAGGCGCTGGTTACTTTCAATGGGAAAGTCATCAGTGGTAACGTCTTTGACAGTCCTGCAATGGTAATGCTTTAGTCACTTGGGGATAATTGGACACTGTAAGCTTTTTCTGAGCAAAGAATGCTGATGGCCTCATTCTCAGTGGAAAAAAACTTTAAGATATTGATGTAAAACTTTTGCTTACCCTTCTGCAGATTTTGCCAGATCATTGATCATAATGGAGGGAAATGGGAAATAAAATGGACATAATATTCCAAAGTTCATTACGTCAGTATCAAAGTCAAAGCATTTCAGCAAGAAGCAGTGGAACTTAAACAGGCTCTTTGCAAAATCTCACTCCATTTCAAGAACACTACATTTAAAACTGGGCCAACAAGTCAGACATCATTTATGGAGACTCCCTGATAAGGTGCAATGAAGATGAACACAATTCTTTTCATGAGGTACTTCTTAACCTTCCTGAACAGGTGGACCAGTATCTGCATGTTAAATATAAAGCATATTACCCATGAACTAAGCAAAGTGTGTTTTCACCTTTGTGATCATTTGTATAATGTGTGCTGCATTGACATCAGATGCACATATGCAATGTTCTTGTTGATAGGCAGCTGTTGCCAAGGCTTTTGAAGGGTAATCTATCCATTTGAATTATCTAGCTGAGGCACTCTTTTCCTGATTTGAAGTAATCTAAAGTCAACTTTGATGCTAGTTTGTGTTTTTTGCAGTGCAAAAGACGTTTGACTCCATTAAGAATGGCTGGTACATTCAACAAAGGTTCTAGAAAGTCTATATGCTGATCATTTATACTGAAATGTTATTTTGACTTGATGGTTGCTGAAGCTTTATGTGGGCTATTAATCTCATTACCTACCTTGTGTATTTGCAGGATACACCTTCCCAAGAAGAGGAGTACTGGAGGAGCCAGGTACCAGAATCTTTAAATGGTTGTTTGGGACTTGGGTTTCTTGAACACGTTATCGATTCTGTTGTTGGAGATAATTGTACTGACTGAATTATACTTTGCAGCTCTTAGTGAGGTAATCTGTAGATGCGTGTCAGTTTTGTGAGTCTCCAACATCTTTGAGGGTCTTTGTTGGTCACATTGGGAATATTTACATTTACATACACATTTGGCAGATACTCTTGTCCAGAGCAACTTACAATTTTAAGCATGTTACAGGGGTACATTTTGCCCACTGACTCTTATTTTTTTTTTTTTTTTTGCATTGTCTTTTGGTGTCTTGGATTCCACTTTCACTGTTAAACCAGTGAATAGGTCTGTGTGCAAAACACCAACAGTAGCAACAATTGTAAATACCCTTTGCCAAAGGTACACCCTCAATGACCCTTATTTTCTTCTAACATCTGTGAAACAGCATGATTAAACCACTCTGCAGGACTGTTCTCAGGTAATACAGTCTCGGGTTCTCAGAACTCTACATAACATTTAAGGTCTATGTTGTCATGTAAAACGTTTGTCAATCAGCTTAGCTTAACCCAAATATTTTAATTGGGTTAAAAAACGTAACTATACCAGAACTAGTGACGCATGTGCAAAACCCAACAGCCAGCATATCCACCAACTTTGCTAATATTTGTCACAGCGGCCACCCTCGGCTCCGCCCCTGTCGTGCGTGCGTGGTTGTTTCGTGTGTGTGCACAAATCTGCCTGTGGCCATGTTGTGTAAATGTTTTTCGTCATCAATTTCAACATGATTACATACCATGAGTTGGTTTCTTTTTCCACTCAATTAGGAGTTAATTTTAAAATGTAAAAGTCTAGCTCTTGATACTATTTTGTCAGCTAATCATATTTGTTTCCAAACTATGGTACCAGTAACTCAGAATGATGTACCAGGTCACAAATGTCGCAATTGCCCTTAAGAGTCATTTTTGGCACTTTAGGTTTTAGAACTGATCTCATCAGTAACGTAATATTTTGTAATCCAGTTTATTGTAAATCAGGCCAATAGCTGGTGTGTCAGTAACCAAAATGTTTCACAACAATGCAATAGTTATTATTAGTGCATACTAAAAATGTTTCAAAAAACTACTAACCCAGACTTTTTAATATTTGCAGACTTTTTGTTGAACCAACCATATTTAAAAAAGATAACAATAAACTAACACTTTAAATAAATAGTTAATTAACATGTTAAAATTAATGGTCTATGTGAGAAGCATTGTTCTGGAGTATAAAATTTACATAAGCGAGAACCAGTGTTACTTGTTGGTATGACATGTACTAAATGGGTATTCCATCTCCATGGCCCTTTTTCTCTCTGGTTAAGAGATGTGGTTATCCAGCTGAATCTGAATTCAGTGTTTCTTTATAATGGTACAATATCGGTGGCTGCATAACCAACAAATACCATATTTTGTGCTTCAGTCTCGTACTTGGTTGTTCAAAACATAGCTCCACGTCAAAAGAGGACTCTTAAGACTTTAAGCACCTCAACATGGTCTTCAAAAGCCTGAGCAAAACGGTCATCCAAGCATGAAATGCAAAAGCCAGTTTCTTACATACTCTGAACTTCTATAGCACATTGGTCAGCCCAAAGGAGATATGCCCCCAAATCCCAAGGATTAACCATCACAATGAAGTGATGTAGTCCCTCTAATGGCGTGTCTTCCCTTTATCTACCACCAAAATCAAACTGTTAGAGTTCATAGAAGAATACTTGGTACAGGGGGTGTCCAGCAAGGACACTTTACTTATGTAGCAGCCTGTAATTGATAATGTCAGAGGGTCCCTTTTTTGGAGCTGAGCAGCTCACAGACACCTGTTTTTTGGACTAACAATGCAAGTGGAGATCACACCAAGGGGGAATGCAAAAGTCTACCATTAGGACAGAAATTGAACTTTATCTAGAAATGCCCCCCCCTCCCACTTTGGAGGACTATTAGGACTTTATTAATAATTATAATTCATTCTAGATGGAGGACATGTATAACTAAAACCAAACAAACTAAATAATAATAAACATACAAAAATATATAAAAGGGGTTGATGTAATGCACTGAAAAAGACAGTACTAATAATGCAAATGGTATAAAATGCTTCCTAGCATTTAATATAAAAACATTTTAAGTGTGTATGAGCACGTGACAGAGTGTGTGATGCATGTGGTTCAGGGGGAGGATGTAAAGATTGATTTCTGTCTCTGTCAGGAGGACCATAAGGGAAAGAGTGACGTATCAGGAGTCATATCAGACATATTGAACATCTGTTAATGCTATGGATTTGTATCCTGTTGTAGTTCGGTTGGTTTGTTTTTGTTTCTCAGTTCTAGGACGTGTTTCTTGATCCCTTTGGATCCCACTAACTGATATGTAGTAGGTGCTTTCATTTACACTTGCATAAAGTTGTTTCCTTGGTGAGAATGTAAGAGGTTAGTTATGAGATTCTGTGTTTATTGGGGAGGTCAAGATGTGTTAGACCTCTGAGCCAGTACAAGGATGCAGATATTAAGATGTTATAGTTTAAGACTTATGATGAGTGTGTAAATTATGGATGTCCAGAACATTCAAACTGGTTTGGCAGGTTCACATAGCATACAAGTAATAATTGATTCAGTTAAAAGAACATTGTGAACTTGAGTCTCTATCTGCTAAACTCTTATGCTGTGTAATAACATTTCTGTGAATTTGTACGGAATAAGATGAACATTTGTATTGCTGGTTGAAAATATATCTTTGAATGTTTGCATCCAAAGGTCAGAGTTGGTAGAAATTCCTGTTATTTTCCCAATTTTATTATTAGTTATTGTATTGACAGAATTAGACAGAAGTCTGAAGTTTAGGAAATCAGTTGTTTTGGGGAGTACAGGTTTAAGATATTTCTGATCTTCTGATCTGTCTGGGCTTCTTTTTTCCCAGTCAAACTGTGTGATGGCACAGATAAACCATTTGTCAGAGTTATTAAAAGAAATCAGTTCTTGAGAAGGACTGATATACTAACAAAAAGTAGGAATATTGTTTAATTGAAGGCTTTTCATTTCTCCAGCAATCATTAAGGCCATATTCAGTCATATTCATTGTTTTATCGTTGTAGATCAAGATTTATTAAATGGCAAAATACACTGTTGATGTAATTATCTAGTTAGTTTCTCAGTAATGTGACTTATGCTCTATTTTGGTTAATATGCTATACACCTAGATACCTGCCTCTGTAGGCAGTATTAAGAAAGACGGCTCACAAGGCACTGAGACATACCCTTTGTCTTGTCAGATTCACTGTATGACTTCAAATCAGCACTGCAAAAAATGTTATCTTTGGTTGAGGGCAGTAATCTAATCAGTAATCCATTGTCTCTCACTCTTTTCAGTGGATATCGGGTTCCCCTGCCTCAGTAGCTCACCGTTAGACCCAGCACATTCGGACAAAAACAGTTTAAGCTGCTCAAGGATATCGCTGTACTTGGTGGAAGGCCCTGAGAGACTGTCCTCAGTAACACATTCAGGATAGTATGTGGCTCATATTCTGGATCTTTACTGTTCTAACGTGACATCAGCATTAGTCTTTTACTTCAATCCTATCATCCTATGCAAAAATAGCTGGGAGGGGGTCATCGTGCTTATTTCCTACACACTTTATCCATAATCTCTAGTAGTTAAATACATCTATTGATCTGTATCTACTGTATTAAATGAAGAGTAATGGAGATAAAGTATAGTGTACTATACTAAATGATGTAGGGATGGTAAAAACTACTGTAAAGGACACAAGGTGTCCGGAGAGACAGGATGTTGCAGGCATATGTCCTTCCTGATCACTAATCTTCCTCTGGAAACCTTTTGTATACAATTCAGGTCCTTTTTGTATTCATCACATGAATATTAATAAAGATACAGAAATATTGAATTTGTGAGAATTAACACATTAATTTTTTTTTTCCTGTGTTAGCTGGCTCTCTAGCTGTTGCAAATTTTCCTAGCACTTAAAAGCTTAGGGTGAATTGTACTTCCTTTGTGACATACTCTAATCACATCATGTTTTTAACGGGCCACCCCCAGACGGTCACAGAACAGCAAGACAGCTGAACGAGATTGGGGGAGAGCTTACTGCTGATCCCGCTCACCTCATTTAGCCATTTTATGACGGTGAGACCAATCTAATCTCGTACAAAAACAATTGCATCAAACTAGAACGATTTCATTGGATTTCATTCAAAAAATTAATTTACGAAGCGCTGACAGTGATTCCATAGTATTCATAGGCAAGGGGGCAAAAGGGATATTCTACCCCAGATCTTTCATGTCTCAGATACCCATCATGTACAATCTGTGCCCACACCCTTACTCTTGTTATTTTTTCCATTGGTGCTTGCCAGTGGTCAAAAAAGAAACGGGAATGGCTCAGACATAACTGGCACCACCTAATAGACTACAGGTTATTTTAGTTGGCAAAACCGTAATTGCTTTGCCAACTAGCAGCTTGTTCTACATATCTGTAATACTGGTTCTCCTCCAGTTAAATTAGTCTACGGTTGATTTGGACTCGATTTGTGAGTTTCAGAAACCTTTTTTTTTTTTTTTTTTTTTTTTTGTAGGATGAAAACTCAGTCTTGCTAATTTTTAACAGTTGAATGTAGTAATGCTAGTGTAAAAGAGTGAATCAAACGGTGAAATCAACTAATGTTTGTTTAAAAAAAAATCGGAAAATTGTAATGTTGTATCAGTTGGTTTTATAAAATTGCATTTCATTTCTGAAATATACATCAGTAAAATTCACAAGTACAAATAACTCGGATTTACACACTGGTATAACAAATGTACAAATTCAAGCAACAAGTATGCCTTTTAAAAATTCTGCCTCAAGTACTGATGTCAAGCTTCTCATTTTTAGACATTTGAAAACTCATCCAGTTCAGATATCAATAAATACAAAAACAAACAAGCAAACAGAAGTAACACTACCAGTATTCTATTTTTTTGTCTGAGAACAAAAGGTCATATATTTAATCAGTGTTTTATTACATCTATTATTGTATGATTTATTTGAATGTATTCAGGCCACAGTACTTCTTGCCCTTTGTTTCATTCAGTATTGATATCATTGATTTGGTACAGACTTGAATATAAAACATATTATAGGAATAAATGATGTGATTATCTTAGTCAGCATTATGTAATGTATAATACTTGATGATTATTGAAGTAATTGAATACATTAGTATTCAGATTTCCAATTACATAACCGTAAGTCATGTAAAGGATTTTTCACAGGTATTCCTACACTGGAATCCACAACAGTGAAAATAATTTCATTGCGATAAGCAATTAATGTGAATATTGAATATTTTAAAATACTGATGAAGGTTTCACAAAAATAGTCAATTTCTTGCAAATGGATATAAATGGGATGTACAACTTGCATAAGACGATACAAGAACTACTTAGACAAAGCTCACACTAAAGGTTTATTTTAATGTAGTTCATCCGTTGAATTATTATGTGGGCAACTTGCAGTCTTTCAAGAGAGATTTTGGGTACGTAATAAATTTTACGTTGAACCTCTGCAGGCAGAGTTCACAATGAATGATTTCCATCTTGTAGGGCATCTATTCTTGTTGCATTCTCACCCAGAACATGATGACTACCCCAACACCTCAGACATGTGTTATGGAGCATTTTAAGCAGTCTAGGCATTTCTCAGGATTAACCGGAACTATGTATTCAAATGTCCTGACTGATAAATGCAATTAAAGTATTATTAAAAGATAATTATTATTTTTTTAAATACTTTTGCTAAATTAAATTTGTTTAACCATATTAAATTTACATTAAATGTATGTCCTCTGCTAATTTAGGGCTGCTTACTGGAAAGGATGTAGGTCATGTGCAATGTCCCATTATTTGCATTAGTGATTATATTTGTTGCAACAGACTGGACTTATGGACATGTGTGTTGAAAGAATCCCTAACGGTATATGAAGTCACTTTAAACTGAGATTTCATGGTTACCTTGGTCTTTCTGATCTGATTAAAAATGTTTTTACTTTGCCTTTGGAAATGTTGGAATATTAAATCGAAATGTTTACAAAGAATAATTGGAAGAAAAAAGTTATTTAAAAAATCAATTGCATTCACAGAATATATAAATACTTTGGCAATAAAGTAAAACCAAAAACACACATCTATCATTTCAAAATAAAAGTTTAAAAAGTACATGCCCTCTAATTTTGTGCTCTAACATAAGTTTCATACAAGGGAGGAAATAAAGATGTATATTCTTTATATGAAATGATCAATAGTCCACAAATGGGTAGATCACAGCTGTCTCTAAAAGTTAGGTGCAAAGAACAGTGCCTCAGAAAATCTCCTTAAAAGGGATTTCCTCAACTATTTGGCATACATATTTCTCTCTCTCTCGCTCTCTCTCTCTCTCTCCATTCATGTCTGTAGTCTGTTCTTCCTACTAAATTTTCTCATTACTCCAATTTCATTATATGTGTTGCATAACACATTTCCGTTAAGTGATCTCCATTTTTTTTTACTTCTCAGAATGGAAGAGTATCCATGAAAATTTTCTCTACAATAGGGGGTGGAGGCACCAGGTCTTCCAACTTCAGGTAAAAGATACGCTGTAGTCCCTGGGTGCACAAAGTCCTCAGTTCTGGAAGTTTGCCTAGCAAACGAGACAGGTTGGGTGTAGGTTTGCCGTGGTCTGTGCTGTTGCTGCTGGTGACATGATCTCGCAGGCATACAATTAAGCGGTTCTGAAGCTCCTCAACGCGTTTTGGTTCCTTTAGTCCATGGCGGTCTGAAAAGAATATGAAAGTCAAATGTTAAATCAAGCATTCAAATTATTTCATTGGAAATGAAGGAATATGTCTAACCTTGTTCATTACATGGGAGAGTAAATAAGATATTTTAACAGTAGATCAGTGTTCCCTGCTTTGATCTACTTTAGAGATCAAAGCAGAGATAGTGAGATGTTAAAGTTTAAACAGTTTTTCACCTGTGATGATGATGAGGGCTGCCAAACAAGAGAAGGATGTTAAATCCAAGTTCATGCGATGGAGGCTCTGGGAAAATTCCCTGATTGAATCGATCCAGTCTCCAAAGCCTCTAACACATTGCAAGCGGTGCAGTACCACACCATTACAAAATATCAGTTTGTCCTCTTCAGGATTTGATCTGCAAGAAGATAAGAGGAATGTCAATTCGCAGTTCAAACATCCTATCACAGGCCACACGCACGACTGTTAATCCATAATGATCTTACAGATAGGGTGGTGGAATGCTTTTACCTGTAAGCTAATCTCAGAATGAAAAGCTCCACAAAGGCAGACTCCAGTAGGAGCTCCTGGTCCTCATGGCAGAAGGCACTGAAGCCTGGGATAGCTTCAGCCCATTTCTGTATCACCTCCAAGGTCCCCGTGAGAAGATCATAGAACTGTTTGATGTCATTGGCATCCTCCTTTTCAGACACGCTTGCCACTTCTTCCTGATACTGCAGATTCAAAATGGATATTAAGTGCTTGTTAAACAAAATCTTTACTCTAGACTTAGAGGTGTTCAAGTTCTTGTAAATATATACTTCTGGATGCCGTAAAGTCCTGATATGAAATTGTTTATATATTTATGTTAATAATTATGTATTTTATGAGTGTCTAGTAAATTAAGGAGATATATTCAGTGTTCTTACTTTGGAGTAGTCCAGTTTTGCCATGGCAGGACTGGACTCAATATGTGCTCTTACAAGAGAAGCGGTAATATTCATTGGCGATGCATTTTCCAGAACATTCTTAGGCTTTGAAGGCAGACGTCCTCTTCGACCTTTAAGGCTGTCTGTCCGCACCACTAAAAATGCATATGAGTAGATAGTTAACTACACTTCACTACTAAATTAACTAGTGAAAAGTGTTATTTAATTCACAAAATGATTAACAGGCATTCTCAGCTCATGTTCACCTTCTTTGACCATTCCAACTGCAAGGCACTTCTGAAAACGGCAAAACTGGCAACGGTTCCGGCGTCTCTTGTCAACTGGGCATTCTTTATTGGCGAGGCATACATATTTAGCATTCTTCTGAACTGTACGCTGCAAAGAAACCCACGTTAAATGTTAAAACAAATATACGCCAAAGGTGGATAAACTTAAATGAATCCAAGCACAGTTAAAAAAAAAAAAATTGATTCGAGGCTTACACAACTCACCTTAAAAAACCCTTTGCAGCCTTCACAGGTCCGCACTCCATAATGTTGACAGGATGCATTGTCCCCACACACAGCACACTGTCCTTCATTGGGGCTCCGTGTTTTTGGAGACGAGTGTGATTCAGCTCTGTCCTCTTTTAGCGCAGAACTAGTCAAGCATGCATGATCAAGCTCCAAAGATTGGAAGTGTAATGGAGATGCATGCTGAAGCCGGGTTGGCTGGCCATAGGTGCTGTCCTCCTCACCGAGCTGCAGCTGGTGATCCCCCATTGGTATTTGCTGCCCTGCTGGGCTGTTGAACGTGAAGAATGAAGGCTGCTGGGGTAATGTGCTGATGTCCGACACCCAACAACCAGGATCTGGAGAGAAGGGGCTGAAGGTGCAGTCCCAGGCTGAAGCAGACTGGGTTTGCAAACCTGGGGTGGAGGGTGAGGCAGCAGCAGAAAGGGGGCTTCCGTAGTAATCGGATCCGCAGGAGGACACCGTTTCATCCAGGTAGCTGAGGGCAAAAGTGCCTGGGTAGCAACGGTATACCTGGACATCATCCATCTTAAAGGAAGACTGCTGGTCACATAAGTTAAAGCCTTCCACTAAGGGGCCAGGTACGTCACCGGGTGAACTTGTGCTCATGGAAGCAGAGACTGAGGCAGTGAACTGGCAAGAGAAGGTATCAAGCACATCAGCATTGCTCCCCATTAGAGTGTTGATGCTAGGCAGCGACGGTGAAGAAGTCTCCTCCCTCTGGTTACTGACATCCATGACCAGTTTGGTTGACAGTCCTGAATTTAGGAAATCGGGGCTGAAGTAGTTGTTTTCATAAGGCAGAACTCCATACTGCATCTCAACACAAGGCATTGCTGCAGCTGCAAATATAAAATAGTCATTGATTGACTATAATGATTTCTTTAAACATTATTAAGCATTTATATTTCGACCTCACACTTTTTACAGGTGCACAAGTCCATACCACTGGATGCCCATTTAACGGCATATTAGCACCTTCCACTAGCAGACATCAGAACTTTTCGTTTACTGCTGTGCATTTTCAAAACTCTTTGAAATTTCACAAAGAGCTTAGAGAACCTGCCATCGTGTGGAAAGTCACTCTTGCTGAAGGAGATTTTATTACCATCCCTTAATGCGCACTCTTCCACTAAAAGACAGACAGCATTTAGCAGGGGATGGAGTTGGATTTCATCTACAGGCTGTGTGCCAAGAGAGTCATTGTGCAGAGAGAGTGAGGGGACCAGCCTAGGATGTTTGAGCTAGGGCAAATATCCACAGGGAGGTGTGGTCCTATTTATCAGTCAGGCTTTAGAATATTAATAAACTCTATAAACAACATTCATAGTATTTTTCACTAATAACATCACACAAATTATCCTCTACCCATAACTGGATAACACCTGGAGTAGATGATCTAATTAGGTATGAGATTTACATTACATATAATCATGTATATACATTGTCAATGAGATGACATGCTTAGTTGTCTTTTGTGTATTATATAATGTATTATAATTTGTACAGTTTTTTTAATGCTTACAGTATGTTCCTTTTTTTTTTGTTGACATCTCTGTTTTTTTCAGTTGACAAATGGAGCATCTGCAGCTTTTTGACCTCTGAGGAAGGCATTCGTGCCATTCGGTTATTTCATGACCAGTGAACATGCGTGGCGTGAGCACACAGTCAAATACTTGAACACATAATAAACTGTGGACAAGACCGACATGCCACGAAGACATCTGATGCTCCTTGCTGCCATCTATAGGGTTATGATCACCAAGTATGTGCTTAACACCATGACTACACAGGGAAGGGGGCGTAACGCTGAACTATAATAAAGAATTAGGAATTATCTGATGTAAATCTGAACAGATAGACATTTCAGATATGCTATTTCTTTCAGATAAGAGCAAAGTAAAGAACTGAAACACGAAAGAGCTGGCTAACCTACGTGTAGTTGACGGCAAATGCAAATTTATAGATAACTGAAAACAGAATAACGCTGCAAGACATTATCGTTTACGTGGTTAAAACGTGTTTCTGAATTCCAAAGAGAACACTGTTAAATATAAGGCTGCATCTCGGGCTCCAAAAAATATTTCGTTATAACCAAAACAATAACACCCACTAAACACCCTGTCTGCACAGAAAGCAAAATAATAAAGCCAGCGCGCATAAATGACTCATTATATCATTAATATAATCATGATCTTACCTGTGTAAAATATATCCGTTCAATCAGAATTACAAAACTTTTCTTTAATTCCAAATAGACTGAAAACATAGAACGAGCAACAGGTTCTGCCTCATATCTAGAAACTGAGCTACCCACACTTCACATCCAATGCAATATATTATGCCGTTACGTCGTCTAGAGGCGTGACATCGACATAAATGGAAAGCTAAGAGGAGAGATTTCCGGGTAACGAACCAATGAATCTGTCTGCACTATCTCATGCGTGCGCTTGACGCACACACAATTGGGATTCCATTGACGCAAAAGACGCAAAAAGTGGAATCGTCTGATCTAAAAATAGAACGGCAACGACGACGCATATACTCCATTGAGTTGTTACTGCCTGGATAGCCTGTAAATAGACGTCATGTGATGATAACGTACAACTGAAAGCTCAGACGAAAATGTAACACTTGCTAAATGTTTTGTGGTGCGGATGACGAGCTTACTTTCGATGAGGAAGTGGCGCTCTGTGCGCTCTAGTACACATTTGGCTTTATCGCTTTGGAGTAACATTTAAGCTTTTAAAAATACTTTTGTTAAAGGGTTGTTGTTGTTTTTCATCCACTTTGCCAGTTTCTTATTACGCGTCTGAATGGAAAAAAGATGAAAAGTCAGTTTTGACCACATCACTTCAGGAAATGATTTCGATCATAAAAATCACTACTTATTTCTTTAATTAAAAGCATAATGACGATAATAGCGTTAGTTTATTAGCGCAATAGTTAAACTTTTTGAATCCAGGCGCTTTTCATTTATTGTTATTTTGAGTTGCATTTCGTCCAAATAATGAGGTGTGAATGTTTAAAAAGTGGAATAAACCACCATATTTGGTCTTTGGTGTGTTTCCTCAAGTAATTACGTAACAGCTCTTGAGAGGTGCACTGGGTGTGCCTGGATGAAATATGAACAAAAGCACCGCGATGCGTAATCACGTACAAACATGACATGACAAGTTCACAGTTTATTAGCTCAAGAACAGTTTTTACAAAGCGTAGCAGCAATCCCATGAGCAATAAAAAAACACTAATGATAACACTTACAGCACAATATATCATGATGATAATGTTTTCATGAATATCTTGTCTGTCTCGTTTTAGGAACAGGGATAGTACTACAGCTCTTAAACCACAGGAATCATCTGCTGTTCCTAGTTTGTCAGCAGAGAGTAAAACCTCTTGACCAAGTATTTGGGGGCCCTTATTATATAAGTGCCCAGATACTGTAGCCAGTTACTAATTGGCCCTTAATTCTTCAGAGGGCACTTCCACCCTAGGAAAGGGATATCATTTTATTTTTAAAGTGTGGTGGGAAAGCCCAAGAGAGATTTCATGTAATCACACTCACAAACACACGTACACAAGTTTCCTTGACGAGGGGTGTGTATTAGGTGAAATTCTAAACCAAGACAGTCAGCTGCTTGGTCTCTGAGGAGCTACTATGCTGAAAAAGTACAACAAAATATGGATATTAGCAGTGACTCTAGATTTGAGCTCATCTGGGCATGACTGGTACGTGAGCCTTGTTTGCATTGATCTGTCAGCACTTTTCTAAGGGAGCCAGGCAAGATGAGCAACAGAGTTATAGCATATTAATCCAATCCACAGCTGCTCAAACCTTACTCAGAGAGGACTGTTTGGTTGCATACAGACTTTTTGTTCATATTCGTATTTACATAAAATAAGTATTTGCTTAATGATAAATCTGAATACAAGCCTCCCTGTTGCTGGATAATGGAACAACTCAAATGGTCAGTTTTTTCATATTTTGGCAACATTTATGCTAATGTAAATGCTATTAACATTAACTTAAACATTAAATTAACATTAACTTAACATTATCTTTATTTTTGTTCTAATAGCGTTACTTTTTATGAAATTTTATGAAAAATGGTGTCTGCATGCTTGTTAGCATGATAGCCAAGTAGCTAACATCAATTTATTCAATTATGTATTTCCATGGAATTCTTATCACTGCTAGAATTGTTAGCTTTGCTGTCTATAAACTTGCGTTTATGAATGCATAATAATGAACAGCTGTTCAGCTCATAATTTATGTACTAAAATGTGTAACACTGTATATTTGCTTTTAGAACAACAAATGGCTCAGTCCACTGACAGTACAGTGCACTTTACTGAATGTATCTACTCAGAATGTCACATTAATCCAGCTGGGTTGAGGAACATAATAATAGTCAATAGTAAACTTTATCTAGCACTTTTCCAAATTGTACTACAAATTGCTTCACAGGAACAGAAATTAAATAAAAAGTGCATGAAAACATAAAACAGAACATACCAGATGTTCATGCAAAAGTTATAGGCCAAGAATGGACCCTTGGAAGAACCCCACATAAAAGCTCAACGCAGTAAGGTAAAACAGACAGTAAAACTGAGAATTAAGATGTCATTTAAATTACTCAGATGGGCCGTCTCCATTCTGTATTTCTTTTTAAAAATATATAGAAACTTTTCTAAAACATTATTTCCCCCAATGCATCTAACAGCTGTTTACAATCACTTTCTAATTTAAGATAGTCTGGGATACATCCTGAACTAAGAGATGAGTTCACCATTGATTGATGTTATATATGTATGTAATAATAATTTTTAAAAGTGTGTGTGTGTGTGTGTGTGTGTGTGTGTGTATACATACCACACTTTTCAGATTTTGTAAAGGTTTAAGAGGTATGAATGCTTTTTCAAGGCACTTTATATAAGCAACTGGATATCACACCTCCTTCTTCAACAGGTAGAGGACCATTAGCCAAGATTTATTATGTAAATAAACGACAGAGGAGCATTGATGCTGCAATTCTAGTGTGCATTCTTTAGGAAGCCCTAGCTTTCTTGTCTCAACTGCTAGTAACATCCGTCTCCTGTGCAAATCTCAAATATTTGCTTATACAGATGATAGATAGATAGATAGAGAGATAGAGAGATAGATAGGAGAGAGAAAACAGTTCTATGTTATTTATTTCACTGAGAAGTATTGCATCTGCATATTTCATGCCTCAGGATAAAAGTTGACACTCAAATGCTGGCAAATTATTGTATTTTTTCCTGCCGTC
>JAOXYF010000019.1:7543985-7554610 GCA_028565775.1 Sternarchorhynchus goeldii
AATGCTGCCTCTCCCATGGAAGACTAGGGTTCAATGCTGCCTCTCCCATGGAAGACTAGGGTTCAATGCTGCCTCTCCCATGGAAGACTAGGGTTCAATGCTGCCTCTCTATCCTTCTGTCGGTCGTGCTAGATGTTTAAATGGCCGACACATCTGGGTGATGCCACTGAACGCTTTTCTCCACACATCCCCTAAAACACGGATGCACCGTCTTCATTCACCACTTGCTCGCTCAGTTCACTGGGAACCTAAAATTTTCCCCATAGCTTCTTTGAAAGAGGCGGACGGGCCTTTGAGCGCCTTGGGGTCATTTACATTCACCACAGTGTGACTGACTCAAACAGCAACGAGTCTTAGCCAAGCTTAGGACGGAATGCTGCTAACGGCTTACCGATTAACGCTTCGGGTGGAACTTGCACTTCAGAAATTGGATTCCACATTACTTTCAAAAACAGGCGAACCCATATAGCTAGGGGTGTATCAGCACATCTATTTGCATGCGGTCGTTTGGAGAATAACACTGATTCCCGTCTCCATTGTTTTGATCATAAAGTAACGCGAATTACTGCATGTCGTTTTCCGCAGTTTAGATGTTCCAGCAAACGGTAGACAAGCGTGCAGTCTCAGGCGGCAGCCGATACACACCTGCAACGTGGAATGGGGTCCACTTGCGAACGCGCTCCTTGAGGAAGCAGGAGGAGCCGTGAGCCAGGAGCACCTCCATGCAGGACGCATGGCCCTTCAGGGCAGCCAGGTAAAGTGCCGTACGCCCACCGCTGTCCCTCGCATCCAGACTCACCAGAGTCTCTGCCAGCACTCGCAGAGCTTCACAGTGACCATTATATGCCTAGGAGAGACGGAAGGAGGAGAAATACTTCAAACCAACTTCAAATCCTTCTGGTAGACCAAATAACTGATTTTTCGGCACTGATGACAACCGATGATCTCGATTCATAAATCAAAAAGCAAGTGGGGTGATTTCTTTGAATGTAGAGTTACTTTACATAAATACTCACAGCCAAGTGTAAAGGGCTCAGAGGGAAACTGCTCTCCACGTCTCCCAAACAGTTGAAGGACATTTCTAAGAGCTGCAGGGGGTGGATACACTTTGTGAAGAGATCAGCAACTCACATATTGTAACCCATTATAAAAACAAATATATACTTGTAAAGCAATAGGACAGATGAACATGATTATTTTGTGGAACTGTCTGCATACATTCCTCTTTCTCCCCTCACCCACCCCCACAAATCCATATTCCTGCATGGCTATGAATCCCATACTGAACAAGGGACTATTCCAACCCAAAGAATAAGCTTGCGATGGCTCGCACACATCACATGGCTGAGCGGGACTGATTCAAACCCACCAGTTCCAAGTTCTGCTTGTTGCCGTAGGCAGCTGCATAGTGGACAGGACTGAATCCTTTGCTGTTACGCAGTGCTGGGTCGGCCCCGTTATCCAGCAGGTACTCCAGACACCTGGGCAGAAACAGATGGAACGTGAGGGCCCTGCTTGGCTGCGCTGGGCTCCAACAACGGTTTTAGCCTCAGCAGAACCCTGTACTTACAGCAGACCTTCTTTGTCACGCTCATCGCTCTGGCGGTTGCCAAAGTGGTGGCAGTCTGATCTGAAACACCAAAAATTAATTTCATGAGAGCTACGCGACAAAATCCAGGACTGGCTCGTACGCCGGTTCCACTTTTGGAATTCTGGGCAAATTTTGGAGCATTTCTGGCTAATCTTCATTTTAATCAGTCTTCCCCTGTAAGCAAATAACCAATGGTGCAAGGAAACTTGAGGAACCAATGCTTGCTCTCCTTCCCTTGCCCAGCTGATGCTGAAAGCAGCCAGCGTGAGGGCTAAGGCTAGGGTCAGCGTTAAACCATACCTACGCAAGAGTACCGTACCTGCGGAAGGTCTGGGAGGCAGCAGCGTAGTGCAAAGGGCTGCACCCCTTCAGGTCCAGCTCATTGACCTCGGCTCCAGCGCTCACGAGGGCCGTCGTGCACTGGAAGTTTCCGTTTGCTGCTGCGTAGTGCAGGGGCGCCCTGAACACGGGAGGTTGGGGGGAAAGGGGTTACAGAGGAACGCCAAAAAGAACAACATCCCTAGCAAATCGGAGAACTTTACCTTCCCACTTTATCCTTTTTCGTCAGGTCTGCACCACTGCTCAACAGCAAGTTAAGACAGTCCACATTTCTGCCCAAAAAAAAGTTTTCCTAATTACTTATCAATCGATAAACAACAACAATAAATTTTATTATAATCATTGCTATTCAGCCATGGACCAGTCATATGGATATCCATCAGTCTTTAGAAATGATCAAATATGCCAAGATGTCTTTATATTTTTGACCTATAAAGCGTATAAAAGCGTCTGAGCAGTCCAATGCAGGCATGTTGGGTTTGAGGCGTCTCACCCTCCGGAGGCCGCAGCATGCAGGCAGGTCCTCCCCAGGTTATCTGGGGTGTTTATGTCAAACCCAGCAGACAGCACGTGTTCCTTGCTCAAAGATGACACGATGCTGTACAGCTGACCTGCAACATGAATTACAAAGTCGACTTCAGGAGGTATGCAAATTAAAGCATCAATTCAGTTTTATAAAATAATGTATAAAATGTTAAGGATAAACAACAGGGAGTAAACCAGTTGCCAACAGGAGGATTTCAATGATGCACTTTTGTTGCCATAAATAAATCTGGATTCAATTAACTACACATATTAGAATACAGAATACAAATGACACTGAAGCCCAGTATGACTGAGTTGGATGGGTGTCCAAGGGCTTAGTAAGGCCTACTGGCAAATGTGTCAGTTTGTGCAAAGAAAAAAAAAAAAATCCATGGCAACCCAGCCAGTTCGCGACCTCCACAAATAACATCGGCTTCATTAGTTGCCGGTCGTTTTTCAAGAATGACGCGTTACTTCACGCTCCAGGTGTCATCAACATTAACTGACTTTGTGACATGGGGACTGGGAGATGTGGTCAGATCCCGAAACGTGCAATTGAGCATTAAGGGCTTTGCTCAGAGGCCCAACAGAGGCAACATGGCCTATAGCCATTCTAAGGTCATAAGACCATAACGCCTTAAGAACTAAGAATCTTAAAAAATGCCTTTTTGGTCAGATGAGAAGACTAATTCACACAGAGTATTGAGAATTTTCACGAAATACAAAAGTTATCCTCAGATTAAAGTTGCACTTTAACTTGAAAAAGTCATGGTTTATTTAAAATCCAATGTACACTGTTGAAACAACAAATACAGTGCTGCCGTTTAATAACTTACTGAAATGCACTACAATTAAGTGGAAAAGAGTTACCTGAGGAGAGTAACTTTCGACAACAGTCTGAAAACCCGTAGAGCACGGCCAAGTGCAATGGAAACATCCCATGAATCCCTCGCCTAAGACGACGGAAAGAGAGCAGATATAGGAAAGAAGAAGAAGCTGTTTCTGCAGTTTAAAAAAAAAGTGCATAAAAAAAACCACATTTAAACATAAATAGTTGCAATTTGTGGTAAGGTCCTTGGTAATCAAAACAAAAGATTTTTTTTTTTATTTTTGTTTACCGAGCTTGGAATGTTCCAGCTATATTTATACTGTCTGGTCTAATAAGAAGGTTAGGGTTGATGCCAGATATTTTTACATAAAACATAATACTTAGTAAACAAGGAAGCATGTTGTACAACAGTGTGTTTATTAAAGCATCATTGTACACTATCAAGACTATTTCCCCTTCCCTCTGCGTCATAAGGAGTTTTATTAATTTTTTTTTTTTTAAAAACCCAGTCAACAAATTAGTCAGTTACCACTCAAAGTGCATTCGCTCTGGCATTTCCGTTGAATATTGTATTGATAATATTTTAGGCTTTTTTCAGCTACTTTAAGTTTCCCGGACGATTAAACAAAAGGTCAAATCAAACATCGCAGTCGAGCCGACTGCTAGAGGTCGTGGGTCAGGTGGCCCAGGTTACCTGCTGGACGTCGGGCCTTACCTGGCTGTGTCAGCACCATTGGTCATCAGAGTGCTGATGAGCAGCTCGTGACCGTGCTTAGCAGCAATATGAAGAGGAGTATTGCAATGTTTATCCACACAGTCGATCTCCCCACCTTAGAGAGACCAGCACGAAGGAGAAATCAAACCAATATAACAAAAAAAATGATAAAATGTGTTTGTCTTTAAAAAACTAGGCTACTGCTTTAATACTACGTGGAGGTACGAGTCGTACCATTTTGAATAAGGATCTGGGAACGGGTGAAGCGCCCATGAATGGCGGCCATGTGCAAAGGGCTCTTCCCCTCTTTACTCTGAGGAGTGAAAAAGAGAGATCAATTTGTTATAACGCCGATGATTGAGATGAAGTTTAACGAGCGGCCATTTTCAAACCAGTCGAGATTCATCAGTGTTTCGTTGCAAGCTGACCAAGCTTCTTACAGTTAGATGTTTACTGACCTGCATGTTCACATCCGCACCATTGTTGACTAGCAGCTCAAGACAAAGGGCCCCGTTGGTGGACACGGCGGCCAGATGCAGGGGCGTGCAGCCCCGCAGGTTGGGCTGGTTCACGTTGGCGCCACGGTTCACCAACTCATTGGCAACAGCCTCCTGCCCGTTGTAACAGGCCATGTGCAGAGAAGTGTTCCCGAAGGCATTTGGTTCATCAATCTGTTTGAGGGAAAAGGGACACGAGATGATGGGCTGTTAGTACGTATCTTTAAAAAAAAAAGAATGATCACACTGCAGTAGTCCCAACTTTACCAAATTCAGGCTTTCAAAACGATTATTTTCAAATTTCACCTGTTGTCTTACAGAATTCGGCCTTGGATCGAGCACCCTAAGCTGCTTCAAAACTTGTTTTAGGCTTCGTGGTCTCACCTCAGCTCCCAATCGAAGCAAGTGCTTGACTACGTCAATATGCCCACTAATAGCAGCTACATGCAAAGGGGTGTAGCCCCTTTTATCCCTGCAGGCCACATCAGCGTTGCGAGACACCAAGATCTTGACAATCTCCAAATGCCCTGGTTAACAGAGAGAAAAATGCAAAGACAATTAAAACAAGGCTACACAAGTTCAAGATTGCACAAAAGAGCAATTGGTGGTTTTCTGTAATAAGACTGTAATAATGAAACATTCACTGGATGACTCAGGATGCCAAGCCAACCACTGCACAGGCTGAACATCGTGGTTCAAAACTCCAACCATCTGCTGACACACGAGCTCTCTAAACTATTCATCTCCAATGAGCAAAATTTTAAGTCAACAAACTAAGTCAGGACAAACAGCAATGCCACCTATATTTTAAAAACTTGCTAGACTACTGCTTTAGATTGGATTCGACTTTATCGCCATTACACATGTACGAGTACAAAGCAACAAAATGTAGTAACCACAGAGACTGGAGCCTTAATCCAGCACCTTGGACCGTTCGGCCACGCTACCAGCAATTTAATACTCTGTGGAGGTAATACTATGTTAAAAGAGCATTAGGTTTAGGGTTAATATGTTAAAGGACTCAACACACAGTATTGGGAACTAGGGCGTGTAAACTTTTGATCAGGGTTATTTGGGTAGATTCTGATGTCATTATGATTTTAAAAGGGCAAACAATTGTTTGATAATAAATGGCTTCACCCAACCACTACCCACAAATGAAAGAAAAGTTGCATTATCATTCACTTTCTCTGAAAAATGGCCACCCCAAAAACAAACAAAACAAAAAAATCACATCACAATCTCTATCCCTGCAGCACAGAAAGCCTCAATTGCAAAACCTTTTTCTTGTGGTCTGGAAGAACTCCCAACACTCCCAGCCTCTGGCTGGTAAACGTTCTGACTTACCGTACTACTCCGAGATCTCACATCCCCCTCCTCATCAATTAATACAATGCCCCCTACTGTTCCACACAGGGAATGCTTTATGGTATAGAAAAGGTGATTTCACTCTCTTTTTTTAGTCCTGCAGAGTGCATAGGTTTTCCACTTAAGGATTAGCCAACAAGAGGGCCTTTATATGTTACTCCATACCGCACCATTATGCACAACCCTTTAGCATATCTGTGTTAGGTAAAAAATTCTAAGGCCATCAACCCAATAATTCACATTTTGTGCTCAGAGCTGATTCCTGGTTCTAAAACAAAATGAAAAAACCAAGTTTTACCGAGGTAAGCTGCCCAGTGGATAGCCTGCCGGTCCTTTTTGTCACTGGCGCTGAGGTTTGCGCCTTTGTTCAGAAGCAAGGTCACCATCTGAAAAAGGGCAGGCGAGCTTTGCTGTTAAGACTGTATTTACTGTAGCACAGCTAACCCTGTCTCAATTACCTTGCGTGCGGTTTTCAAAGTTTATTGCAGTAAAACTGGTTTCTGATGGGGTTTCATTATACGTATAGATGCCATACAAGTTTTAACCAAAGTAAGACGTAGGAACTCGTTGGATTTCGTTGGTGGAGTCTAGCTCCAAACCTCAAAATGAAGTGTTTGTCTGACAAATGAGAACAAGTCATATCCCTTCCTGTTCGTTTTGAATTCATCACACTTCATTACCTCTGCGTGGCCGCTGTAGGCTGCATGGTGCAAAGCTGTTCTACCGTTCCGGTCTGCGACATTCAGACTGCTCAACAGGGGTAGGAGAGCTTCGGCGCACCTCGTTGCCCTGTTCGAAGCAGCGACGTGGAGCGGAGTCTGCCACAGCCTGTCCCGGGCGCCGACCTCTGCCCCTTGCCTCAGCAGCAACCCCACCGCCCTCTGAGAGCAGAGAGAAAGAGAATGAAGAACAGGAACAACGAACACACACGGTTGGGAAACTACTGCTAAACAAGACAGTGAGGGGGGGAGGGGCCTTACTTCATTCCTCGAGGCAGCTGCCCGATGCAGGGGAGTCAGCCATGCTTGGTCCTTAGCATTAACACTAGCACCTATAAAGAAAGAGAAATGGCTAAATTCGTATTTTCAAATGTTCAAATGTATGTCTTATGAAGTATATATGTAAATATTTTGCCAGACCTGATCTTATACTGCTCTTCTTAAAAATGATTAAGTTACATAACCATTAATTATTTGCTACTCCTCTACAACTTGCAGCATCACAATGAAATTCCTAAAGGATTTGATCACGTTTAAAGTCACACTTTTTTAAACGTGTTGTGTGTTAGAATAGCCTCAACATAGAACAGCCTAATTTAATCGAGAGGTTTGTAAAATTATTAGAAAATAATTTTGGCTCAGGCATTCTTCTGTGGAGGAAATGCACATTACCCGATTTGATGAGGAGGTCCATGATGCGGACATCACCCAAACAAGCAGCAGCATGCAGAGGGGAACGCCGTACTTGGTCCTACAATAACAAAAGACCATTTAACCTCTTACTCAGCCTCTTGCATCTCTTCAACAACACCACTTATGTTGAGGGATTGGATGAGACGATTAGCGAGTGCTAATTAAATTTCCACAGAGATTTTGAAAAAGGCATCACGGTCTTCACATTAAAAGTCTGCCCTGTTAAGGTAAAGTGGATTATGCTAGTCTCCTAGAGACCACTTTGGTAATTAAAAAGAACTACATAATTTTGCCATTAGTTGGTATAATTAGATGAACACCTACCAGTGCATTAACTTCATCTTTCTTGTGCAATAAAAACTTCACTTCTTCTGCATTTCGGCTGAATATTGCCTGGACTAGGGGTGGCTAAAAGACAAAATGTACATTTTCAAACATATATTTCAAACATCTAATAACATGGGTGGTGAGAATTATTTACAGAATTAATTATGTGTCAGAGAATGGCTGGAGACTTTGACTTGATGACAAACTACTATTTACTTGTAGAAAGCTTGTACATACTACATAGGGCTTGTATATCTGAGGTCAAATTTCAACCAGCCCAAATTATAAGTGGAACTATAAGAATAAACGTTGAATCTATGTTGTATAAGATACAAAAAAAAGCTATCGGTACATAAATCAAAACAGTCAAGCTTCATTTGTCAGATCCTACATAGAAAAGTCTGTTGGATCTGATGGGATCCAGTGGGATTTTGAGTCATATACACCAATTGCAGTAAGACCTGCCAGCTTTTTACTGCTAGCACTACACCAAACCTTTTTATTTTAGATGTTTTGGCTGAAAACATTTTTTGGTACAAGTATCAGAGGAAAACAACAGGAGCCTAACAGAAGTGATGAAATATGAGCATCAGAGAAAATGAAACAAATTAGAAAGAAAAATAACGCAACATTAAATGAAGGAAAATATGTCCACAAAACATGAAACAAGAAATATTGCACAGGAATAAACTAATATTTAAGAAAAACCTCAGATGGCGCTTGAGGCCTGCAGTAATACCCAGCTCTCTCAAATGTTGACACTAGCAAGTGATAAGGAAGAGTACCAGTCAGTAACAACTGGCCTTACTAAGCAATTACAAAAGCCGCAGCCACTTTTTGGTAAAGGAAAGCACAAGAATTGATACTCCAGTACAGATCTCAAACCAGAATAAATCTCATGAATGCAGAACAATAGCATGCAATGCAATTTTGTAATTACAAAAACACTGTTCGGGACCCATCATTTCAAATAAAGAACAATCGCAGTTGTCACAGACAGGTCATCTTGAAAACTGAGATGAACTGAAGGGTGTGCTTGAAATAGCTAAAATTGTACCCAATACATCAAATACTTTATGTGCGAGATTCATATGAAGCCTTACATACAAGGCAAATAAGTCACTTGCTTTCAGGATAGAAACGTACTGTAGTTAGCTAGCAAGCAACCCCTGCAACTAGTTCTCAGTCTTCCAACTCCCAAGAGGCATTACACACAAAACATCCTCAGGAAACCTAAAATGATCTGTTTTTTAAATACATTTCCATCGTGTGTACACAACTCTGTTTAATCGATTTAACAACCTGAGGGTAGCCTGAACAGCAATTGTGTTCTTATAACGAAGAAGCAGCTAGCTAGCTAACGTGTCTGATGGGACTCGTTGCAAATAGGTCAGACTCACAATGCTAATGTTAGCTTATGATCCAGATTTGCACAGCAAATGCCAATTATATTTTGTCATTCATCTAAAATATTACTGCGTCATTTAACAGAACGTATTACGTGAGATGGCAAACTACCATTGAGATTACCGGTTACCTACACCTAGTAAGTTAGATATCTTGCTAGACCGGATAGATACGTTAGCCAATTGTTTCGCTAGTTAGATAGCCAGCTAGCATCCTAAATTAGCTAATGGAGCCAGCTACATATTAGCCAGCTAGCTGGCTAGCTACCTATAAACTCGTTACATTGCCAGCACTACGCAAACAAAAAAAATGCATTCGCGGTGTGCTAATATGAACAATTAGCGGTAACAATTATAACAACGTACGGTAGGTTTCAAATAACAACGAGGACCGAAAAACAACAGTCCCGCCACAGCCTGTTTCGCGACCTAGCAGATGCTAGTTAGCTAGGTAATCGCCAAACCCGCCCCAAAATGGGATAAAGAAAGCAGTAGTGTTAAAGGAAAAAAATGCGTCTCAAAATCTCGTGCTTTTTAGCGAATTACCTGGTCTGTTATGCTTAGTATTCCCATCTCCCCAAATCAGTCAGGGCGAAGCTCCTTCATCAGGCCAGAGAAGAGTGAGGTAATGATATTATTTTGTTTGATTTGTGATAATTACTCAAGGAAAGGCTAACTTCATGTCCAAGTACGCTCGCCGTTGTTTATTGCTCTGACTAATAGAACACAGACCTACAGTATCCACCTACAGGAACGGCGGCACTACAACACCAACTCAAGACTTTAAATAACAGTGACATCTCGTGGTTTGCTCGGACGCTGTGTGAAAACTACAATCAATTTTTTTTTATTACATACGTCTAGCTACGTTGTATGTACGCTTATCTTGGCTGTATTACGTTCTGTATCCACATAAGCGTACAATTACAACCCATCTGCTAGCATAGATAATTCGCTTATATATGAGAATAGTGCGCCGCCCAAAACCAAACAGCCAGCCGCATCCATAAACTGACCACTCAAGGACTTGACCTTTTCTTTAAATAAACAAGTTTTACTGTCATACCGTACATGTAAGTGCTTTTTAAACAAATGTGAACTGAATCCACAAAAAAATCGAGAATTAACATCAATTCTATGACATATCCGTCAGGAATATCGATCGGTTATAACGGGAATGTTTTCATTAATGAATATAGTACGATTGTGGGCGGAGCCAACGTGAGTCGGCTGAACTGCATGTGTCCACGGCGTTTTAGGCAATTTTGGAGTCGACTTCATTTCGCTAATATATTTATTAACACATGTTACCAACCTTCCTGGATACACGGCTGTTGGGATTGATGGTACCTTCGTGCGAGAACATCTACCGTTTAAAGAGTTCGCACATAGCTTGGTTATTCTCTGCTAGTTTGTTAGCAAGCCTAGCCAGACCCTGGCTTATTAGTTAGCATTTATATGCTGACTAATAAGTTAGCTATCTCGCTATGGCATTTTAATTTCTATTTCATTTGGCCATTACACTCGAAGATTATGACTTTGTAATCGGTCGCCCTTGGGGGGGGGGGGGGGGGGGGGGGGGGGGGGGGGGGGGGGGGGGGGGGGGGGGGGGGGGG
>JAOXYF010000019.1:7554710-7568572 GCA_028565775.1 Sternarchorhynchus goeldii
TAATCGGTCGACATTCCCCCCCCCCCCACCCCGATGAAAAATTATGTAAGTCGTAAAGTGTTTTAACCGCTACTTAGCCTTTAGTTTTGATGTGAATCCACGCTAACTAGTAGTAGTTGAAGGACATTATAGAGGTATTCTGTCGGTGAAATTCTATGGACCTTTTATGCTTAAAAACTGGAGGTTTGGATAAGATCTTAAATGGCGCTGTCTATGAGTACGCGCCGTTTATCTAAATGCATCGGAACTGTTACATTTCGCTCCCTCTCTCCAAACTCGCCGTTTTCCAGAGGTCAACTGGAGCAGCCAGTTAGGTGAGTGAGTGCAGAAACTTATTTCATGTGACTGAAGTACTTGTGCACGAGTTGCACCATGTTCTCTCTGGGTACGACGTGCTGTGAAATAAGCAATTGCCTCCCCATGTATAATGGTTGGGACAGTCAGATACATTTAACCGTGTTGCTAGGGGTTGCACTACTTTTGATTTAAAGTCTGCAATTCTCACTCAAGACCATATTTTAATCTATATATTTATGTTCTTAGATACCTTGCTGTACGGGGAGTCGTGATAGCGAAAAACCCAAAGGGACCATGGTGTCGGAACCAGACAGCGCCCTCTACACCCCTGGATCGGAATTTCATCAGTCTGGCAAACAAGAGAAAGCAGTATTCTGAACGACGAATTATAGGGTATGGTACCATTTGTAAGGATCCTTTAAAGCCCTGGAACGTTAGTTCAAACACTTGAAAGTACCAATAAATGTGTACATTGTTTTAGAAACAGTAAATAGTTTTTTTAAAAAGTGGATTCAACATTCATTTTCCCAATACAATTCTGGCTCATCACTATGATTTCATGTAGAAGTGAACAGATACATCAGGCTACTCTTAATGCTTTCTTTCACCAGGTATTCTATGCAGGAAATGTATGACGTCGTAGCGAATGTAGATGATTACAATCGCTTTGTTCCATGGTGCAAAAAATCCCAGACAATAATGAGGCGAGCCGGCTATGCCAAAGCCCAGCTGGAGGTCGGTTTCCAGCCAATGGTGGAGAGGTATACCTCCATGATCACAAACGTTCGTCCGCACCTTGTAAAAGTAAGCACTGCCAAAAGAATGTTTCACTTTTGTTTGAATAAAAAGGTGGTCTAAATTCATTACTTGGATGAGGGTGGAGAATACTATATATATATTTTGTTTTAAATAAGCGTTAAGTTCTCAAATTTCTTTTTTTTAGGCCGTATGCTCAGATGGAAAACTTTTCAACCACTTGGAGACGATATGGCGCTTCAGCCCTGGCATCCCTGGTTATCCAAGGACGTGCACAGTTGATTTCTCTGTAAGTTCTTCACTTCAGATGGGACTGCTTCCTTCAGCTGCCTGTATTTGAACTCTATGTCCACAGTGATGTAGCAATGGCTTAAGCTGAAATTCCATGCCAGGAACCAAAACACGGTGAAGTCGTTCCAGACAGTCCATGCCACTCGCATATCGTCATTATTCAAAAGTCTTTTCAAATTCCTTCCACGCTGATTCCTTCTCACCCCCCACCCTTTTCTCACCTGGTCTCCTTAGATATCCTTCGAGTTCCGTTCTATTCTGCACTCCCAACTGGCCACAATGTTCTTTGATGAGGTTGTTAAGCAGATGGTAGCTGCCTTTGAGACTCGTGCTGGTGAACTATATGGCCCGGAGACTCACATCCCTAAAGAACTCAAGTTCCATGAAGTACATCAGTCGTGAACCTCCAACCTCCTTTGTCAAACTAATGTTGACACAACTGTTTTAATTTTCTTACCTCTGTTCCTTTATTGAACTTGACTCCCAAGAAATTAGATATATATTTTGTCACCATTTGTCATTTGTTCACTGAGGACTGTTGTGGACCCATGTACATCTGCCTCATATGTTGAGGATCTCTTTTGATATTTATGTATGCTGAGGACACCAGTGTTTCTGAGGTAAAAAAAAAAAAAAAAATTAGCTACTGTCTGTTGTAATTAGTTTTTCTACAATATTATGTTGGAAGTGTAACTTTTTTTTTTTCTTTTTACATTTAAAATGTATTTTAATCCATAGATTTGTCTTTTGAAACTTTAATGGGCAGGCCTGCTCTGAAAAGTACAATGATTACAATATATTTGCCATTGTGGATTATTCATAGTCTGAACTATGTATACTGTGAACTGCTGTAACTACTGTAAAGTGCAATACGTTGGCGAAGCGTGTCCATGCAAAATGAGGTGATGCACTGGAGTTCATCTATTTCAAAAACTGAAAGTTTCTCTCCATGATTTATGAACTCCAAAATGACGTACTGTAAATGCTGTATTCACATATGATTTTGTACAAGTCCCTGAGCTGCGTGGAATGATTCCCCACCAAAGGACCCTTGGTTTTGAAAGTCAGATTCTTAAATATGTTGAGTATAATTTAACAAAGTTAAGCACAAAATGATTCCTTTATAGTACACTATTCAGGAATTCACTTAAAGTATTACATCTTAAGATATGTTGTGGCACGTTGAATGGATGAACAACCTACCAAACATGGAATAAGTTTATATATGTATATATATATACACACACACTGGTTTTATGAGTTGCTACTCTGTTTAGAATATAAGTGAATGTTGAGAGTAATTATATTAACTCACGTGTCTTACTTTGCAGCAGTCACCATACAACCATTATGTCTAATTCTTCATGTGTAAATTGATTTAATGTGCCTAATCACAATAGAAAATGGACCTGCCTGAAATAAATTGCTTTGACATTATCCTGTTTTATAATTTATTTGACCAGCGTGTACAATTTACATTAGCTTTATAGCTGCTCACTCATGCAAGATGGTCTAATGCTAGTAACAGGCTTTTGAGAATCTATTTCTACACGTTTTCCATCTGTTTACATGTCATGCGGTGTTCTGTGCATCTCAGGTTTGAACATTTTATAAAGTTGCTCTGAATACACAAATTTTAATAGTTTATTTCTCCAAAAAGGAATGCATGAATGAAGGAAACACTTGAATTCAGGAAGGCCATAATAAAATCAGGGGAGTTGAAAACATGTTCAGGCTATAACACACCAGATATCAAATTTACAAAACAGGAAAATTTGGGAATTTTAATGGCAATTTTACCCATAATTGAAGATAAATAAAGTGACAGGAACAGATGTGACCTTAAATATTAAGCAATAAAAAGTCACAGAAACTAAAAGCTAAGATTTCACATCCTTCTACTCTGGGTGTATATGGAAAATGATCGATCTGACCATCACTTTAGGGCAGAGAAGCTATTTCCTACTCAGAATCCACATGTTAAAAAAAAGTAAACTCTGGCAGTTTTCAAACAATACTTGAGGCAATTCCTCCAAAATGAATTTGCATCCACAGAGATTTTTTTTTAACACTTTGAAAGGGAATACATTTGATTGCATTTCCCCATCACACTGAACAAACAAGCAAACAGGAACTTAAGCTACATGTTCACAGCGCTCAAGATTTGCTAAAGCTGAACTGAGAGAACAGTCAGCCTGTACATAATGTATAACCAGATTTTTTTTAAGGTACATCTAAAATACTCTAATAGTGATCTATTGCCAATAGCTTTCAGATTTAATCAAATCCCAAAATACGCAATGAAACACTCCAGTTTGAAAGGTCAGGGCATTGTTTCACAAAATCATGTGTAAAAGAAAGTGTTCAGTGTGATACTCGCCCTCTCAATTAACAATGATCTTTATGCTACAGTGCTTTTGGGAAACTTGGCCTGATCAGATTCCTTTTGGACTACTGGCCCTAAACATGGACACTATGTGACAGACTTGGGTGTACTGGAGCAAAATTACTGATCCTCTGCAATATTATTTTTCCATATCAGCTAGGGTTGTTATAGTTCATCATGAGGTATCTTCAGTGCATGATCACAAAGATCTGTAAGCAGAATTTATATCGTTTAAACTTTCACCCAAAGCCATTTTAGTATAAAGAAATGCGTGGAAAAAGTACATATAAAAATAATTCAAATTTTGTATTCAAATTTGGTTTTAATGCAGTACCTGTTCTCTTGCTGCAGAGCTTGTCTTTAACATTGTCTGTCTCGTGAGCAAAAAATTCAATTATTTCATCCTCGTTCTGCTCAACAATTGTTTCACACTGTAGGAAAAAAGTGGGGGTGGGGGTGGGCAGAGAGTAGTTAGAGAATTGGTGCATATACTACAAATTTATATCAATACATGCATTTTGTGTAACTTTCACATTTGTAGCTGCTTTTGAACTCTGATTTCCTGTCACTAATTATGAAATATAAGGTCATTAATGGCAGAGATACTTTTCAATTATTTGAATTCAAGCATGCAATACATCCAAAATACATAACTACATTTAATTTGTTTTAGATTTTAGAGGTGGTGCCATTAATTGTTTTAGATTTTAGAGGTATTGTCATGTTAAGAGACAAAGCAAATAATATATACTCTTTAATAAAACAATTCTTTTAGACACAGGTGATTTCTAGCCAAGAATGTTTTCAATCCAACTACAAAACCTTTCTTTAAAGTAGATACTAATTAGCACAGAAATATTATTTCAAGTGAAGGAATAAACTTTATGAGGAAAATGGCTAGTTACCAACTTTTGCAGTCTTAGACTGCTTAGGGAATTAAGACTAGAACACTGGTCATGGTAGCTCAGCGATAGGGGGCATTCAAGTCCTTTAATGCAAAACCCATAAGAATGTAAAGAAAATTTAAAAAAAATTCTTACAGCAAACTTTAAACTGGCACCGACTCTAGAGTCAAAGGTCACATCGGAGAGGTCCATGGCCGTGCCATCGTGTGACGTGTGTCGCACATACGCCTTGCGATTAGTGGTCGGATCCACGCGCTCACCGTAATCCTTCACCTTCTCGCACACCTCTTCCATCATCTCAAGAAGATGACCCTCAGAACGGGCCAAAGGAACCTGAACCACAAAGGGTAGATGGAAATAAAGTTTACAAAACGCATCATAGCAAGAAAAAGCATCTAAATCACATCATAGCAGCTGTATCATCAGTAAGGACAGACAGGTACAAATGCTATAAAAGACACGACAAGCATTTTCTATTTTCAAAAAATAAAAATTTCTTACCTCTTTCACAGATTGGCTGCCGTCAGGATTTATCCTAAAGGATCCTGTTTGAATCATTTTCTTAGGATCTACCTGAGATATGGCCCATTCCATTTCATCCACTAGTGCTCTGCAAGCTGAAATTAAAAGGGGGGAATACATCATTACAGCACTCCCCCGCCCCCGAACTGTGGTAGTATATTTATAGTCAGAACGAAAATCTAAACATTCCTGCATCTTAACCTCCAGCTTTTAATAGTCCCACTTCTCTAACTCTGAACCTCGCTTAAACCGGATGTCTGTGTAAAGATGCAGAGAGCATCTTCAATGAGATTCCAATTAGTTTAATTCAAATGTTGACAATACCTCCACACTTGATATCTTGACTTTGTCTGCCTCCTTGCACTAATGCATTAAAGGCCAACATTCCACAGAAAAAGATTATATACTGTTGATTCGCCATCTCTTCTGGGCTCAGAAAAACCTAAAAAAAAAAAATCCAGACTATTATTTATTGCTTTTAGCTATCTAACCAAAATGCACCGATGTCACGTTAGTAAACAACAAAAATTAGAGATGTAATAGTAAAAATGTCTCGTATTTTTAACGACATGCTACAAATATGAACATATAAACACGCACTTTTATGAAAATTTCAGCCACCGCTACAAAGAAAACTCAATTCCACGCTGTTCCATACAGATGAAACTGATGACGTTTACAACTACTTAACTTCGCGGAGACGACCGAATATTTGCCTGATTCTCTCAAGGACCCCTTGTGTTCAGGAGTCTTGCCTGGACATCTACCGAAATAGAAAATAAAATAGCGCCCTAAACATGTTTGTTTATTTATATGCTACCTATTTATCACAGTAGGGTAAGTTTAGTATTAATTGTATTTACGTATTTCTCTCTTTTGTGTTAAATTTCTTTATCAGGTGGTGGCATATGCTTACTATTCACTCGTCAGAAAACTGAGGGAGAGCATGTGTAATTACGGTAGCTATAAAAAACAGAGGGCGAGCGTGTGTATTTACGGTATCTAAAAAAACATGGGAGAGCTTATGTAATTACGGTAACCAAAAACCTGAGGTAAAACGTGTGTAATTACGGTAGCTATAAAAAAGACAATATCAAGGAACTACCTAGCTACATCAAATTTGTGATATTACAGTTGTGGGGAATAGTTCATTTGCAATATTTATATCTGTCGATTCTTATACATTTTTGTGTGAGTATTCGAATTAACTAGTGAAATACCGAATTCCAGCACTGCTATTTTGCAATTTTAACAATCTTACGGTATAGCCGAAAAAAACATTTTAGTGCTTCCGTTTAGCGCAGTCGCTGCGCATTTAGTGTAATCTACAAACGATAAACCCACTCTCTCTGGATCTTCATAACGAATTTTGTTGAAATAGGTAATTAAAAGATAGAAAGGTCTGCGTAAGTTAAGTTGAAATTTGAACACCCCCAAGAAGTTACCTAGATGTGCACTGATCCACCGTGAAACTTCAATGAGAGATTTTAATATTTGCGCTCATTTATCATGCTTCGACTCTGCAAGCAAGCTGTTTTTGTGCATGGGCAATGGACCAACGTCAAATTAAGGTATCGAGCGACATAATATTGCACTAAAACATGTCACAGAATGACACACCACCCATAGGATGGCTGGCTAGCTAGCAGTTTCACTCATGTTAGCAGGTTAACATTAGATTGGATTCGGTCATTTTTAACATTTTCGAGGGCAATAGGATAAGCAATAGATACTGTTGTTAATACAGTTAAATGTTGTGTGAGCATGCAGTACCTAAAATCTCGCATATGTCACATTAATGTCATTGGCCATTTTCTTAACACGATGTATAATATATTTATATATTTTGTCTTGCACTTAAAGGTTGTTTTTCCCTAACTATTACTCCACGTCTCAAGTTAGACTGGGTATACTGAAGAGAATAAACGAGAAGTATGAATACGTCTTGAAACAACGATTTCCTCGATTTTATGTCTTGTACCACACCCTAATGAGAGGTAAGTATAACCTGATTCTGTACAATGAATTCCTCTGTACAGACTTGACAGGTCTTGCCGTTGAAATCTGTCATATAAAAAAAGACTGTAAGGAACTCGTTTGTTTTTGTAATCGATTCAAATGTGTGCGGCAGCACATCGCCTGCTGTCTATTTAGTCTTATTTATTATTCTCAGTCTAATTTAGCTTTACTATAATAACATGTTGAAGGAATTCTCTTGCATTTAATTTAAATTGCATTAAATTTGAAAAGAAATTTATGGAAGTTATACTTAATGTTTTGGACATGATGTGTTTTAGGATTTCATCTGCTATTTGAGGACATAAAAGAGGTAAGAAGGATACGGAGGAGTATCCATAGTAACAGCATCCAGTACAGACAGCTCCCATATAGAGAAATGGAGAGACTCATTTTGGTAAGACTGTCCACCAAATCACCAAATGTTTCAATTCAGAACCACTACAAACACAGCGTTGTCTGAGTACTTTTAACAAAATAATTACAAAACCTATGGTTGCATTTTACTGACAGTAAAATAACATGTATAGTTTGTGTGTAATATTATACACATACACATATATATAAACTTGTAGCGTTGGATGTATTCTTCTTCTAAATTGTGGCATCTCACCTGTCTACGTATTTTTCCAACCTGCTTTGAGAAACATAAGGAGCAGAAACCATCTACAGCAGTATGACATAGGAGCAATTGCTGGAAGTTCCAGCTCGACACTTTCAGGGTCATTAATTTAGGCTTTTCCTTCTTTTCTGTCCTGTAGTTTCGAAGGGACATGATTAAAGCCATTCCACTTGCTGTGATCTCGCTGCCTCCATTTGCCATTTGTTTCGTGTTCATCCTAATGTGAGTTTGTAGAATTTTTTATTTCACAAATTATTTCTAATGCAGTGTTTCCCAACCCAGTCCTCGGGACACTCCAGCCGGTTCCATGTTTTTGCTCCAACCTAATGTATTGCGAACACAGGCAGAACAAAAACGTGGAAATGTCTGGTGTGTGTGCCCCGAGGACTTGGTTGGAAAACACTTAATGGGCACTAATAGTCTATTTCAAGGTATTAGAAGGGGTCATAATCCCTTGATTGCAGTGGTTTACTTGTACTTCTTTAATTATTAAGCCTATCTTCTTCAGGTGCCTCTTTCCACGGCAGCTGCTGTTTCGACACTTCTGGACTCCACAGCAGCAGAGGAAATTCCAGATGATTTCCCATCTGAAGCGTTCTGAACACCAGGCACGGATTCTGAAAAATGTTGCATGTGCAGCTCCCCATGTCAGCAGCTGGTCCCAGCGTGCTTTGCTCCAGAATCTGTGCGCCAAGGTGCCTTTTCCTCTGATATGATTAACAAAGTCGTTGCAGAGTGGTGCCTTCTTGGAAGGAAAACTAACACATCTGCCAATGTCATTGTATTGATGGCTGTAGTGACAGTTGTAGTTACGTCGCTGTGGTGACGGCTGTATGCACTGCAGGTTCAGAGTGGGGCACATCCAGATGTTTTGGAACTCTATGATGTCCGTGAGGTTTTTTCTGGTCCTCTGCTGGGAATCCAGTCTTTGAAACCAAGTCATTTGGTCAGTGTTTGCCTTCTACAAACAAATATGTGTATCTATATATGTATGTCCCCCTTTTACATCCTCCTCTTTGATGTTTCATGTTCCCTTTCATCCAGAGGTCGTTGGGATCTCAGATCCCTGTAATTGTGTGGTTGCCCAGTTTCCTGGTGCGGAGGCGTCTCACTGCAGTGGCCCTGGACCTGCTGTATCTGGACAGTGCTTTAGGTCGTCTTGGCCTAAATCAGCTCACCGATGAAGAAATGAGACGGGTGAGAAATTTTTATTTCAGTATGAGCATTAAAACAATCTGTTTTGTACTGTGTTACTGATGTTGCTTTTACTTCAGCTTTGAATTCATATGATAGATTTTGGGAGGGATCTTAGTTTGAGTGGTTTTTTTTTTCTTTTTCTTTCATGTTCTGCTTCTCTAACCACTAGGCCTGTGATCTTCGAGGGCTGTATTCTAGTAATCTTAGTTCCATTCAGTGTAGAACATGGCTTCATCAGTGGTTGAAGTTTTCAGCGCAGGTCAAAGGTACGAAATGGTGTGAAAATAAGAAAAATACCAAATGTACATGGCAGACACTTTCTTTTTGTTTTTCCATTGGTTTTTATATTAATATATAATTAATTATATTAATCCAAACATTTTTTTTTCCTTGTTCCTCAGAATCAGAAACGTCGCTGTTGCTACACAGCATAACAATGCTCACCGTCAACTACCCCCAGTCCCAAACTACCCCCAACTACCCCCAGTACCAAAGTGAATAAAAAAAATGCCGCTCCTGTCTAGTTTACACACTAGACTTGGTTCACTTCCTTTTCACATTCCATTCCATTATTCGGTGCATTTAAATTCTGTTTTACTTGCATTATGGACCAAAGCCTAAACAAACCTGATGGACCAGTTCTGATCAGTAATATATTGCAGAATGTTTGCCGTTTCCATTGTTTTTTGAGACGACTGAAAATGTTAAATGACTTTTACACATGTTGGGCCAATGTGTGCACAGAACCTGATAAGATGCTTGTCTATGTTGTTTCAAGAAGGTTTCTTGATTAAAGCTAAATCTACCAAGAAGAGAATTTGTGGGTCTTTATTTCATATACATTTCTTTCTTTCTTAGAACTGAACTAAAAGTAGGAACATCAAATATCTTATGCACAGCCATTTATGTTATACATCTACAGCTGTTTACTACGAAATATTCTTATGATATAGATTTACAACTGTTGTACATAGTGATTTGTCACAATTCCGTTTACCTCTGGTTCTTAACAAAATATGCCCGCTGTTAACCATTGCTTAACTGTTCAGCCCATGGTTAATTCGGACAACTGCTTGACCTTTTTAAATGTTTAAAGTTACTGCCTTTTAAGGTCTTTTGATAGTTAATTTTGTGCTAAGCTGTTCAAAGTTTTAATATTGCCGTGAGGCTTAATGAGAGTATTATAAAGATAATCTGGATTTTTGGAGCTAATTGCATAAACGTAAATGTGTAAATGTCCCGAGCGATGGCAGAAAACTGTAGCCAAGTGTTTTTTATTTAGACTCCAGCGTAACTATCCTACACTCAAGTTTCATTACAATGCCTTTTTAGAGGTGACTAACCCAAGTCTACATCGACCGAAAAATGAAACTGTCAATTTAACTGGAAGTGTCATTTAATTGTAACTTTGATCCATTCGCATGTCTAACGCTCCACCACCACCCTGAGCTACTTCCTCTCCGTGTGGTTTGCTACGTGACCCGACGGACTACGTAGGCCTATGGCTTTTTTAGTTTCATTTTCTTGAGTCAGACGAACCCTCAAAGGTGTATGTCAGCGACGGTTGAAAGCGAACGGATCATAAGAGTTGCTAAAGTATTTTTATTTACTAAACGGGCAACGGGGATTTTAGTTCGGTATGTATGTAACTACTGAATCTTCGTGTTTTAATGTTTTTTGTACTCGCTTATACGTTTCACAGCGTTCTGTGTAGTCTACACGAGTTTGAAAACGTATATATTTAAAACACAGAAACAAAATTGTTAGTAAATGTTGTAATGTTTTAAAACTACCTGCAAAGGCAGACGACTTTCTCGACTGGTTAGTTTGCTTCCATTCTCAAGTGAAATACATTGTTAACATATTTTATGTTGTGAAAAAAACTGACGAAAGATTGTGATTTATGGCTACGGGCTTTGTTCTTCCCTTTTCAGCATAGCCTTCCTCTTGCTGTCTGAAACAGCCAAATGATTCAGTGTGAGAAGAGCAGCCAGCTGCTGAGCTGTAACAATCGCTGAGCAGCAATTCGGAGCTTTCTGAGAAAGAAATATACGTATAAATATAGTAGTAATAACACATTTGGAGCGAGATGGAGGAGGCATACACAGCCTTGTATCAGGAATTCCTCCGTCTACAGTCCCTCTGTCTAAAACAAGCTGCTATGCTGCAGCATCTTACAGAGGCACTGAGAAGACAGCAAGGTAACTCCATTTCCCCACCACATTGTTGAAATTAATGGTTCGGTGTTGACCTCATGATGAATTGACCTCAATTTAAGCCTATGATGGTTTGTCCTTGTGTTCAGCTCCTGTCTCTAATGGGAAACACAGTGGCTTACTTTCTATCCCAGTTCAGTGTGTGCATGAAGAGTCAAAGATACTCCCCGACCCTGAGCATCAGACAAACACATCTCAAATACAAAACTGTGCACAACACCCTAGAGGTATCCTATGCTTTACAAATATATCCAGTCACGTACAGAGGGGTGCAGATCACAGCCATTTTCATTTTGTGTCAAAATAACCTGAAAATGATCTTAATTCTGTCTCATATGATCGGGTTTCAGATGATGCCGAGATCGCTGGGGGAATGGGCCGACTGCAGCTTGACCCCACTTGGGGAAAGGTGAGACGGGACAGTCATGATGAAGCTGCATCTCTCGGATCTCCAAGGCAACAAGGGGCTCTGGAGCCCAGCATCAATGATGAGTTACGAAAGGTCGAAGAGGACTGGCAGAGCAGTCATGCAGTTAAACAAACAAGGGTAAGCAGTTATCTTGTTTTCTTATCTTGGCTTTTATTTCACTTCCTTTTTTGCTATTTTGTTTTGAAAATTGATACTAAAAAATTGAGGACCTTTGGTTTAGCGGCTTTATGTCTGTCATCCTGTGAATAATGTCTTGAAGTTTTGTACATGTATCTGAAGATGATTCCAGGTGAGTAACTGCAGTGCACTGAGTAGAGATATTGAAAATTACACAAGGCTCCCAAAGAAACAGGATGTTTTGGCCAGAACTTGCACAGCTTATGAAAGATGAAGAACCTCTGTCTGAAACGTCCTGTTCCGACAGAAAAAAAACATAAAAAAAATGTAAAGGTTATAAATTACTTTGTATTTGATTAAGGTAAATACGTATTTGATCCGACAGCAAAACATGATTTGGTACTTTGTTGCCTTGGCTGTATCCACAACCCATCTTCAGTGTTCTGGCTGAGGCCTGGAGGTTCTCATTCAAGATTCCACAGTACTGAGGGTTTCATCAGCCCCTCAGTGCGGAGAAGTCTTCCTGTACCCCCAGCAGAGAAACATTCCCAGAGCAGAATGTTTCCACCTCCATGTTTGACAGTTGGGATGGTGTTCTTGGGGTCATATCCAGCATTTCTCTGCCTCCAAACACGGCGAGTCGAGTTGATGCCAAAGAGCTCTTTGGTTTCATTTGTCCACATTGCATTCTGCCAAGCCTTCTCTGAATCATTCAGGTGTTACTTCAGACATTCCTGTACATAAGCCTTCTTAAGCAGAGGGACTTTGTGGTCACTGGAGGATCTCAATCCATTACAGTGAAGTGTGTTACTAATGGTTTTTCTACTGAGCTCCCAGCTCCCTTGAGCTCATTAACAAGCTCCTTCCATGTAATTCTGTGCTGACACCTCACCTTTCTCACGATTATCCTTTACCCCAAGAGGTGAGATCTTGCATGGAGCTCCACAGTGAGGACGATTGACTTTTATCTTGTATTTCTTCCATTTTCGAATTATTGCTCCAACAGTGGTTTCTTTTTCACCAAGCTTCTTGCTAATGGTCTTGCAGGCAATTCTAGCCTCGTGCAGGTCTACAACCTTATCCCTGATGTTCTTTGACTGCTCTTTGGTCTTTCCAATGGTGGTTGAGAGGTTTGAATGGAAGAGACAGTCAAGGTGTCTTTTATACACATAACAATTAAGATTAAGAGTATTTTCTTAAAGGGACAGGACTAATTTGTGTGCCTCATGGCCACATACCCAGTTTGTGTGGGTCAGAATTCTTGCTGGTTGGTGGGGGATCAAATACGTATTTAACCCATTAATACACATTAATTTTAACCTTTTTGTTTGTTTATTATTCTGTCTCTCTGTTAAAGTGAACCAATCATAAAAATTATCGTAAAATCATAAGAGCTTGGTTTTTTTGAGCATCAGGTTTTTAACTTTCTCAAGAGTTCAGATGAGACATTTCAGCGCGTGTAAGCCTATGGCGTTTTGGCTGTTACAGAGACTATGTTCCTCCTCCTTCCTGAGCAGTGACATGCTGAGCCAAGCAGGTATGCTGATGTCAAGAGTTACACTGCAGTCCCAGGTGTGTGAATTCTGCCACGCCGTGTTCCCTGGACACGCCACCACAAGGGGAGAATACCTTCGCCACCTCAATACCCACATATCCTAAACAGAAATGCTGTCTTAAGTTCTTAGTGATCCTTTTTGTTTTCGGTAATTACAAAAAAAATCACAGCATAGTTTCACTAAAGACTTACAGTGGTTTGAAAGTGAGTGAAATTTATTTAGAATCAGCAGTGCAAAGCAGTGGGCTGTATAATTGAATTTCATGAATAACTGATTGAAACATTTATTGTTTGAAATGAACACAATCCAATTAATTGCTGCTTATTTTAATTTAAAGTGCTTTTAAAAAGGCTTAACTTTTTTGGAGTTGTATTCTTATTGTCTGGCAAGAAGTAGTGTAAATCAACTGAAATGCATTATTAACTGTCTGTATTGAAGGTGACGTAATGCTATAATTTTTATCTAGATTAATACTAAGATTAAGATGTAGGCCAAATTGAATACCTTTAATTGACATTATGCATTTACATTTACATTTACATTTACATTTA
>JAOXYF010000019.1:7572370-7591832 GCA_028565775.1 Sternarchorhynchus goeldii
AGAGTGCGAGAGAGAGAGAGAGAGAGAGAGAGAGAGAGAGAGAGAGAGAGAGAGAGAGACTCATCAGATTACTGGCCCAAAGTTCTTACAATGCACGTACATGTAAAAGCTGAACTAAGATGCAAGTTTCTGGTTACAGTTCTCATACTGGAAGCTTGAATATTTTTCCAAATGCCAACTCAGGTCCCTTGTTTATTTTTAAATCAGATCTGCAGAGGGGGTTGCCTTCTAACATCTAATACTAACTGAAAAATGTTCCACTTGGGTTTGACAAAATCTGTCAGGACCCACACTGTAAAGAAAATTATTGTTCATTAAACAAAATTGCATACTCTAAAGATACTCTTGGTTTCTTCATAACATATCGTATTGTCTGTGCTTGCTTGAGTTTTTCTTTAATGAAGTAAACAGCCATGGCAAGGGGTGAGAGGGAATATATTACTGTCAGTCAGACTTTCTCACAGTGCTCACGGTAAGTGCCAAATTCTCTCCACACAGGTTCACAGCAAAGTTATACAAAAGTGAGTGAGATAGTGAGAGAGGTAGGATGAGTGACGGTGACCTGAAATGTGACGCTCAAGAGTTTCATTCTCACGTTCAAGTGACCATGAGAGAACGTGCGAGTAAGAGATATGGTGGTACAGAGGGACAGATGCAAGCAAAGTTGAAGACAATTTACCGGGCAAACTCTCTCTCTCTCTCTTTCTCTCTCTCTCTCTCTCTCTCATTAAGTAGAGGAAGAGAGAAAGAAATAAAAGAGACTGCACCCTTTCTCTACCCACTCGATTTATTTTTATTCTGTCTTTCTATGAGTCAATGCGACGCCCTTCTCACTCCCTCCCACTCATTCACCCCCACACTCTCTCAATCCATCCATCCCGCCCTCCACTCACACATTTTCATAAGCTTTGACGTCAGAGGGGGGGGGGGAGAGACGCTCCAATTTACCACCCCCGCTTCCTGTGGCCCCATCCACCCATACATCATTTTTTTTTTCTCTCTCTCTTTCTCTCTCTCCCCCTCCCTCTGTCGTTTCCTCTTTCACTATCCCCCATGGTGACCAACCTATTATGAAGATGTTTGCATCCGAAAGGCCTTTACAAAACTACAGTCCTATTGAACCACACAGTCAGTCCTCGCTCATGTGCCAGAAATGATATAGGGTAGCCTGTAATTCCTGGTGGCTTGCTTTACATAAACAAGCTATACTGAACCTACACTGAGTCAGTGAATAGCTTATTTGCTATTCTTCTTATCAAACCTTCTGCCATATCTTCAACACCTTGCATACTAAGCCCCTCCTTGTTTCCGCTTTGCCTCTGTTACCTCTGTCTTTATTTTCTTTGTGAACCAAGTTAGTCTTGTAAAACAGAATTCTAGTATTCACCTGAAGTCTGTCTCTTCTCTGACCCTAGGCTGACCTTGCCCATGTGGTCACGTGACACCATTCTAGCCAATCGCAGGCCCTCATCCATGAGCGTTTGTTGCATGAGCTGGCGACTCCAGTTGACAGGGCCAATGGTGTCCGTGAGAGGGCGGGGGGAGGAGGAGGGGTGTGGGCCTACATCTATCAAGACAGACACAGTTAGACAAACATGGCTCTTAACCCATCAGAGCAGGTCAGTGGTACATGATTACTTTTCACCACAATAAACAGTGGTACTACATAGCCTGACAATAGCTGTGATATTCACAGCAAAAGCAACATATAATGTAAGACACTGACATATGAGGGTGTGGAATTACATACTGTTTCCTTAATGACACAATAATGAAATATTTGCTCCACTGCATTCTAATGGTGACTGTTTCTTTCTGTTTTGTTTTGTTTTACCTTGGCTTAAACTGTCGAGACTTTCTCCTGACAGACTGTCATCGTCTGCTGCTGCTGACCTCAGGTTTCCGTGGTTTACCGAGTCTGAGCCTTTAGTTCCACGTACAGGGTTAATGCTGTCTGAATCTGTGATCTGAACACATGATGTTTATGAAAGGCCAGTGCAGTCATTAGCTGTACTCACTGCACTCATTAGCTGTACTCACTAGCTGTGTCCACTGCACTCATTAGCTGTACTCACTAGCTGTATTCACTGCACTCATTATCTGTACTCACTGTACTCATTAGCTGTATTCACTGCACTCATTAGCTGTACTCACTAGCTGTACTCACTAGCTGTGTTCACTGCACTCATTAGATGTACTCACTGTACTCATTAGCTGTATTCACTGCACTCATTAGCTGTACTCACTGTACTCATTAGCTGTATTCATTGCACTCATTAGCTGTACTCACTGTATTCATTAGCTGTACTCACTGTACTCATTAGCTGTATTCATTGCACTCATTAGCTGTACTCACTACACTCATTAGATGTACTCACTGTACTCATTAGCTGTACTCAGTGTACGCATTAGCCTTACTCACTATGCTTATTAGCTGACCTGCCAGGGGTTTTGCATTTCTTTTATAAGTTATAAACAAATTCTGTATTGCGTAACATCAAAGACAATGTGTACTAACCTCGAGTTTGATTCTCTTTGAAGCAGGACTGTCAGTGGAAGCAGTACAGTCCTCAGAGTTGGCCCTAACATAACAGGACAAGAAAACAAATGCTTAATTGAATGGCTCCTGAGTCAAAAAGGTCTTTGTTGATGAATGCCAAAACAGTGTCTTCCTCAGGTCCTTACAGGAACTAAAATAATATTTTAAAAAACAACCCTTACAGAACAGAAATATGAAGAAATGGAAGAAAAACATGCAAACATGAAGTTTGCGCTTAATCAACTAATATGTTAATTGTCCTGAAGTTTTGTTTTGTTTGTTTTTTTTTACTTTTGCATATTCTTTGTTTGAATAACATTGTCCTGACCTGGTCTGTTTGAGCGTGGAGGTGTAGGCACATTCCCTTGCAACCTGCCGGGCCAGTGAGAAGAGCTCAACTCGTCTTAACAATAGCGCGTTGTCACGGATACAGAACTGAGCAGCTGCTTCATTGATGATCATCTAAGTAGGAAGATGCAAGCAGATCCATCATGTCAACAGAGCTGAAGTAGAGCTGAAGCACTTTCGTTTCTGTACCCATTGCATTTGTCCAGAAAAATGGATAACAGTATTTAGGTATTCACATAAAATTGTTAGAAAACCTCCAAAACCTGAACTTTCTAGAACAAAAAAAATTCTAATCTTGACATCTACCAGGGAGATTTCATTCAAAGTGTCATTGTAAGTTCCACTATTCAGTTGGTCCATTTGTTAAATGGAAAGGGCAGATGATGTTTTCAAGTGATATAAAAAACCTGATAAACTTAGTTTGTACATTAATTACACATTAATAGATTATAACAAACAGCACTGAAGTGTTACAAAAGAGTAACTGGTTGAATTTACTATAGAAGCTCATGATGTTTTTAAAGTAGCATTTCTCCCCCAACAATGTCAAGTTTGTAAAAATGTTGTGACAATAAAATAGAATAGCAAACAGAGAGCATGTGTTCAACCTCTGCAAGCGATTGTGTCTCAGCATTACTCTCATAGGTCCTGGGAAATTGTTGGTTAATGTTTCATGCCGGTGAAGCTGAAATGTCATGCAATGGTGGCAGTTTCCCCTCCTCTGGTCTCCTTCAGCTTACCTCATGATGGGTGAGCTGTTTGCCCTCCCTCCTCTTGGAGTCGAAACGGCCGTAGATGAGGCTGTACTTGCGGATCTCTTCCTCTTTGCTCTTGTCGTGTGGTTCCAGGTTGAAGATATGCCCCACCGTCTTGGCCATCTTCTTGTTCAACCGGAGCAAGGTCTTGACCTCACCTGGATCGGCCTGCGACATGGTCCTGAGCAGCCGCTCCACGCTCTCGCCCACCGCCCTCACCGTCTCTGCATCCAGCTGGCCACCGGGCCATGGGGAAGCTGTGGCGGACGAGGAGGAGGAGGAGGAGGAAGAGGTGGGTGGCGTGGAGGGCCCCATGGGACGGGAGTGGACTGTGAGTGGCAGAGGAGGACTGGGCTGGTCCTCGTCAGCAACTGCGCCCCCATCCAGATCTGGGCTGAGCCAGTGAGGCTCCATCGGCGATAGTTTGTCCCTGTATAGGTGATCTGGAGGAAGAGGAGAGGATTGGGAACAAGGGCTCCTGGGACTGCCATTGTCTCGCAACGGCGTGAGGCAAGCGGCTTGCTCTTCCCTGTCACAGGGAGACCCTGGCTGGCCATTGCTTAAAGACTTTCTCGATCCCATGCCAGTGGATCCCCCTGCACTGGTGTCTATCTTAAAAAGTGGAATCCCGCCAGGTGCCACGTTGGTAGCCAGTGGCTGGCTGAAGACTGCTGGGTTGGCCGCCCAGTCCCGCAGGGCCTTCTGCAAACGCCGTACGTGCAGGGGTTTCGTGGCCATGCCAACCAGGGCCATGATCTCCAGGAATTCCTCCTCTCCCGCCTCACACAGCTGCTGCACGTCGTCACCGCCCTGCTGGATGAAGGTGTCGTAGTACATCAGCAGGTTGGCCCTCTGCAAAACCCGGTACAGCTGTAGTTCGCCCAGTGTCCGCGGCAGTGACATCCTGCTGCTAGGCTGTGACTGGATGGGAGTGCGCGCCATGGGAACAGACCATAAGCAATGGCAAAAAATAGCGGTAACAAACAAAAAGGCAAGTAAATGCCACACCCCTTTTGTGACAATCTGATGTCACAAAGAAACAGAGAGGAGTGGCATCATTAAATAATAATAATAATAATAATAAGCAGACTGATCAAGGGTCACATTGTAATGCTTAATTTGATTAAACATTAGCCACTTTTAAGACTTTTATTTATGAAAAGACCCAGATTAAGTCTAAACCTGAACAAAAACAGATATGCAATAGTCATGCACCACTGGTACAAGCCTTTTAATCTCTGTCTGATTTGATTCTGATTTTATTCTAGTGCGAGTGAATGATTCCTGTAAAGGTAAAGAGTACCCTACGTTATTTTCCTGCTGTGATATTAAACGTAGAAAAATAAACAGCAACGATTTTCACACCTGAATGTATGAGCTCTCGATTTATGTTACCACTAGTTGTCGCTGGTTAAAACTGGTATTTAGGGTTAGGAATAGGTTAGATCATCAGAGGTTATGATAACAATCCGCCGCGTAATAGGCTTCAACGGTATTAGGTGAAGTTTAAGATTGCATGCCGAACCAAAATAAAACAAATGCATTCTGGCTTGGACTTCTTCCTTTTAAGTTTAAACTATAGACTGCTGATTACTCTACTTACCCCGTGGGACTCCAAAACGAATTCAGGACAGGCAAACACGCTTAAATTTTGAGGCGGTTCCAACAGGCTAGTAGATAGCGTTTTCCAGCTGTTTGCTGAGGAATATAAGAAAGCCCGCTTCAGAAGTGTACGATTCCTAGGCTTTTCAGTAGGTTTGCCACTGTTTATATAAACCCTTAAATTTCATTTCCGTTGTTTCTTTTTAAGAAAAAGAGAATGTTTCCCCCCCCTACAAATAGGTTATCCGTCCCGACTAAATCGTAGACTATGCGACTTAAACATAGCCTATTTATAGAAATCCACTTTAACGTAGACAGCAAAAAAGTCTTGTTTTCCAGCTTCCAAGTGCCTGCTTGCCTGGCTTTGCTGGCAGTTGCTGTATTGTTAATGACAGTCTTTTTGCTGGCTGTGTGGGCGCGAGAAATCTGTGGGCGGATTGCGGCACGCCATCTGACCGAAAAAGAGCTTTCCTCTCCCGGTTAAGGCGGCTCTGAATTGGGGGTGTGGATGGAGTTTCACTGCGTTGTTTTCATTAAATTTTGATTAATTTCCGCCCATTTCACTTGCAAATATAGAATACAGTATACACTAATAGTTTACAGGACTGAAGTCAATAGACACTCTTTTATGCCTATGAATAAACGCAATTACGAACATTTTATTTAACGGTCTGTCCGCCTAAGCGTTTTTAGCCTACTTGATCATTTGTATATGTAAACTATTAAATATTACAGTAGAGATTAATGAAAGCTGCGCGATCCCGTAGAACGCCGTAGCTACCGCTGAGGAACGCCTCTGTGGGAGGTAGGTAGCTGAGTTCTTTCCGACTGGTAAGATTCCATGTGTGACGCAGGTTTAACTGGTGGGATTCCCCCAATGATGCAAATCTGGTCTGAATACAATAGATAGCCTGTGCATATGCAGAGCACGATGCGGAGAAGAATGTCTGGCTTTTTGACTGTCTAGTTTGAGCGTGGCTGGCAAAATAAAGTGCTGGTTCTGCCGATAATAGCACGTTGCGAAAAGGTGTATGACACTAAATGGCGAATGTGCATGAATGCGTTCACCGACGTAGACATGTTAACGACGCACTACACAGCAGTCTGTCTAGATGGCTTTAATGATAATTGGTTTTCATCATATTAATTTTTACCCGCAGTGATGTGAAAAAGTATATTACACCACTACGACCGTTTTTCTGTGGTATTAATTTTCATGGTAAATCATATAATACAATGGCTTCAGTGGCTTTACTTAAATAAACAAAGTAAGACAAAATATTGAAATAATTCAACAATTAGGCTATAACTACAGTAGTCCACTCTGTGGTAAAAGATTTCTGACCCCATACAAAGGCAGTAACAGTAATACATGTAGTTTAAAAATCATCTTGAGTGATAGTGTCATTTAGCGATCGTCTTTGTGTTAGCATTAAGAGCACCATATAGTAAACGAAAGGCAGGGCAATTTAGAGGACCTAAGACTGACAGCGGTCCTAAAATGTCCGTGGTGTTGGAGTGGTAGGGCCCGGTGCAATATCTTTTCATAGTGACCAAAATTCCTTGCGGCAATTTGTTGCAATTTGGAAAACCAAACCCAGACATTTTGTAAAATTTAACAGCTCTTCAACAGACATATCAGACTTCACTGACATTTACACTGAAATATTTAAAGGAGTAATAAGTCATTTACCACTCAAAAGTAGAAAACAATACTTATGAAAATCCAAAAAGCTAATTGCTTGTTAATCCTCAAATAAACCAAATTATATTCCACAGAGCAGATCAGACACATGGAGGATGCCATGTTTCAAATAGATTTAATACAGAATCTCTGAAACATTCATTTTAACTAGGCCACTAAGTGTCATTATAAAGGTGCTTTAATATAAATCATTATAAATGTGTTTTAATATGAAGAAGAATCACTGGAAAAAGCCCAAGTATTTTAAGCAAATTTGAACCTGTCACCTCCTTGTCACCTGTCTCATGCAGTACAAATGGAGTTGACAAGTACAAGGTCAGTCCATAACACTCTTATGTGGTTTGAATTTTGGTCAAAACATACAGAACCAGAAGCAACTGGTGCTTCTAATTTTCTCAGTTGTCTAAAACTTTTGCACAGTACTGTAGGTCTCTATGGCTCCACAATATTTGAATGTCAGAAGTGACACCAATCCTGAAAGAATGGTAATCTTTAGGATGATGTCTAGATATAATAAAACTCACATTACTCTACAAAAACTTCATAGATGGCATGTTGGCATCTATCTTGACTAGATGTTGATTTATCTGCCAGTAAACACATTCTGATTATGTTTTAAATACATTTCTTTGCTTTTGCAATTTACAGGCATTTATTTTGCAGACGTTAATGCTAATAATATTACATACAGCACCCAGACAGATCTAGGCCACCTATTCTATTTTTGTCTTTACTTATGATTTTGTTTTGAATATTTGAAATGCATCTTTCATTCTTCCTAAATATGCATCCTTTTGTGATTCTATGTTAAAATGAATAGGTTAATATTAACTTTCACTGAAGAGCTTGATGTTTAGCTTGTTTTAGCACATTTGAACAACTGAGGCGTTTGACTTTGTTGTTGTTGTTGTTGTTTCCTTTGCTTTGTTTTGTTAGCTCTGTCAGTTTAGGTAAAATCATAGATTAAAGGGTGTAACTTGTTTAGCTGTACACTAAGTGCAACACATGGATGTAGCCTGTCATCCTACACCGAGCCTCGATACTGTTTATAAGCTAAAGGACTGCAAGGAAGGGGTTAAATGTCAAAGCGGAAGCAACGCTGCAATCAGCTGCCCTCGGAAGTGAATACTAATAAGAGAAACAACAAGGACAGCGATGGCAGATAGTTAGCTTCATGGCTACATATAAAGTTTGTTTGAGTAAATGCGAAAATCTGCAGAAGAAGATTTCACAACATAGTTGCAATACTGGTGTTTTAGAACAGTGCTAAAACGTAAGTTTCATGTCTCTAAATGACCGTACAAGGCTGCCTTGCTCTCTCTGAACGATAGCTGGCTTTATAATTAGACATATAACGACACTGCTTTCGGTTACTAGCTAGCTAGCTAGCCAGCCACATAGATAGCTAGCTAGCTAAGTAACTGGAAACCGAAAGCAGTGTCGGCTAAAACTGAGTACCAGTGTCTTTTCTTCTGCAAATATTAGCTACCTGTGTGGCCAGTAATGTGTGCAGTTAGCTAAGACAGTTTAGACCAAGCATACACATTTGGTCATGAACAGCTAGCTAGCTACCTTTACATCTTAAAATCGGTCCACCAATCATCCATGAGCGGTTTGAAAAGGAATTAGCTAGTTAGCCCGTCAGAATAGCTAGCTGGCTAAACAGTCCATGTTTTTATATAACTAGTCAACAAGCTCTTGGTCAGCTAATTGACTAATATTGCTGTCTAGAACATTAACTATAGTATTCTGGCCATTTTTGAAGTTTCGACTTTACAGGTGAGGTCCTTAGAAGAGACAGCGAGAAAGTTTTCAAATTTTTTTTACAGAAAATAATTTGACACGTCATCTCGCGATGTGTTGGATATATTGTAGCATAACATAAGCTTAACGGTAAACAGAGCTTGGACGGCTTTTGTTTGTAATTTAACCATGCTGACCTCTATCGATTTGAACTGAAAACGGGCACTGAGGAGCTAATTTCAACAGGCCCTTCATTATCTGGGCTGACAGCTACGTTTTCTCCTATTCACAGGTTTCATGGCACAGGGTTTCCAAGACTCGCGCCTTAGCCTTGAACAGTAATGGCCAGGATAAGTAATAACTGTCCAAGGTATCATGCCTGCGTTTCATTGTGCATTTAGGACACTGCTCAGCACCAAATGTGGCACTGTGCCCACCTGAGCCTGACTCTGTTGTCCACTTGAACATTTGTGAGAGGACCTTCGAGGTAATGATGGGTCCCTGAGCTCTGTTTGTGCAGAAAGGGAGTTTAATTCAGGCTTTTTGAAAAAGGTGGGCATCATGGCAGGACAGTGGGATCCAGTAGAGGTAAGCACTAGGATTTCTCCTGATGATGCATTAGTACATGACCACATGTATCAAGACACTGGCTATGGAACTCTTTCCTCCTCTCTGCTCAATCATTCAGAGGAAACAGAAAGTGGTTCACAAAGTTCTCAGAAGGTGCTGGGCAGTCTTGACTTTGAACACCATAGCGCACCTCAGCAGGAAGACTGCGGTGACACAGAAGCCGAGGAGGAGGAGGATGATGAAGAGAGTGGAAATACGAGGACGGATCAGCTGGAGGACAATGGGGACAGTCGGTTTAATGAAGTTGATGAGGAGGAAGGAGAAGAGGGTTGCAGAAATGACGCCGGGAAGGAGGCGAAGTTCAATGGGGATTCTGGATCTCGGAGTTTGGCGTCAGGCAAGAAAGGAAAGTCCAGAAAAAGTGGTTCAAGCTCAGGGCCAGGTGACCAGTGTTCATCGTGGACTTCACCATCCTTTTCCTACAAATCCTGTCTGTCCTCTGGAGCAAACAGGCACAAGCAGGTCCGTCGCCGTAACCACCATTATCACAATCAGGGTCGCTTGCGGAGACAAAATGGCTTCCAGCTGATGGTAGGATTTAGAGATTTTGTAGCAGACTCCATCAGTTCTTGGAGTATATCTTGTATACGTATGGTGGTGGATCTCATTGTGTCTTTGACCCACCACTGTGGGGTTGCTGTGGAATCGGGAGCAGTTGCACTTTACATCTTTGGCTCCCACATGTTCTTCAAAGTCACAGATATTCCTGGCATGAAACAGGATTTAAGACGATTAGTGGACTGGACTTGGTGTTCAGGTGCGGCTTTCGTACTGTGGGCTACCAAGGCCGCAAGCCTGGCCCAACAAGCCCTTCTCTCCAGTTATGCCCTCCTTAGAGTAACTGTGCACTTGGGCACCCGGTTGTTTAAGCGTGTCTTTGAAAGGGTGGGTGGAGAAAGAGGCAGGCGATGGTGGCTCGCTCTTCAGAAGTGCTGGGCTTGGAAGAAGGGGGTCACACTTGCTGGAAGGATTAGCGGATGGCTCTGGAAACGCAGCTCCACAGATGACGCGGCAAATCCAGAGTCCCCATACAAGGGGAACCAACCTGGACAGGAGCTTGAAAGACTGCTGGCATTAGCACAGGTACTCATCATGGTTGTCCCAATGAAAGATTTCCAGTTTGTTATTAACCATTTAGTTTAGACAGTAGACTTGGTGCCTTTCACAATACCCTGATAATAAATAATAATGAGTGTTGCATTGTTGATATATTTTTAAAAAGTTGGCATCTTGTGAAATTAATAACCCTTTACTGAAATCTGTGATCAGAAGGATGACTGCCTTAATGCCCATTAATGACCTTAAAAAATGCAATATGTTTTTTTAAAAAATGAAATTCCTAGCTTTATTATCAGGTTGTTTCAATCTAATTTGGGTAAAAAGGCCATATTGTTTAACAATTGCTGTGCATTTTAAGTATGTGTTAAATGAAAAGGCCAGAACTTATTTCTATGAAGCACCGAGATGTGTAGTGAGAATCCGGGTCCAAAGTGCTCTACGGTTTCTTGTGACTCAGTGGCGAGGAGACAAGTATGATGATGTGTGTTATGACCCATTGTGTAATCATGAAAATGCCCTGTTTGACTTTGTGCCTTTCAGTGCTTGATATGATTATACACAGGACTGCAGTATACACTGTACATGTACACAGGACTGCAGTATACACTGTACAGTATACACTAGCTATTTGTTTTCAAATGCAGAATCAGGACCTAATTGACTTCATGATTAGGAGTTCCCCCCCCCCCCCCACTTTTACACCCAGGATGTTTTAAATGAAGGCTTGTCTTTTTACAGATCCCTGAAGATGAGCTTGACCCTTTCAATGTCCTGGGTGTGAATACTCAAGCCACAGAGTCTGAACTGAAGAGGGCCTATAGACAGCTGGCTGTGCAGGTAAACCTGAATGAGCTGTTACCATGTTGCTCTTTGAGTTGAGTACGTGTTTTGATGTATTCATTGGCTTTTTTTCAGTGAGATTTCAACGATGAAATCTTTTACACCTCACTCATCAGCACTCTAGAATCAGTCTGATTAAGGTTCTGTGTGAGACTTCAGCCAGTGTGGCTTTGTGTCTTTCAGGTCCACCCAGACAAAAACAAACACCCGCATGCTGGCGAAGCTTTCAAAGTTCTCAGAGCAGCATGGGACGTCGTCAGCAACCCGGAGACGAGGCGGGAGTACGAACTGTGAGCGCACTTGGTTAACCGTCCTCCACCCTTCCTTCAAGATGGATCTGATGTTTTGGAAACGGCCGCAACCCCACGCTTCTCCGTTTCCTCTCGCCCAAACAGGAAGCGGATGGCGGCGACGGAGCTCTCCCGATCGATGAACGAATTCTTGGCGAAGCTGCAGGATGACTTAAAGGAGGCCATGAACACCATGATGTGTACCAAATGCGAAGGCAAACACAAGTACGCACAGAGAGGGCACCACCACCCCCACCCCTCCATATTGTAGGAACTTCCTAATGTCAACAATAACCCTAATATCATTTCAGCTTTTGTTAACCTCTGTCAGACGACCACCGTCACACTGTAATGTCATGCACACTCCAAAGCCCTTTCTATTTACACTACTGTGTCTGTGTGCTGCATGCATGAATACCTCCTTCTAAAGGATTTCCTGACCGCTTAATGCACCTGAGCTTTGAAATTTTAGTTGCTAATATTGAGACAGAGGCTCCCCACCCCCCTTTTCTTTGGATGGAACTGTCCATCACTTTTGGCAGCTGTAAGACATCTTTCACCGGTTGCCAGTCTGTCTTTTATCCTTTTGCATAAAGCCTTCCCTTCCCACCGTGCTGTAGGCGCTTTGAGATGGACCGCGACTCCCACGAGGCTCGTTTCTGCGGCGAGTGCAATAAGCGGCACAGCGCCGAGGAGGGCGACTTGTGGGCGGAGTCTAGCATGCTGGGGCTACGCATCACCTACTTCGCCTTCATGGACGGCAAAGTCTACGACATCACAGGTATGGCGGTCGGCGGCGTTCCGCTTCACACGTGCCCGACGGCTTTATTTCGCGCTTCTTCTCGGTTGTGTTTTCTGACCTGCTCTTTCCCCGAACCGACGTTGATCTCGCTCAAATGCGCCGAACTCTGATTCCTCGCAGAGTGGGCAGGCTGTCAGAGGATTGGCATCTCGCCCGACACGCATCGTGTCCCCTACCACATCTCTTTCGGTTCCAAAAGCAACAACAGTAATCGCCACAGGTACAACCCTTCCATATTTCTGTAATGCATGATGCACGGATGAAGCTCTAAAATCAAATTAGAAATATGATTTATATAAAATAACTTGTTGAGCCCCCCCCCGATAATTTCAGATTTTCATTTATCTGTGAAAGATAAAATTTTCTTTTTTCCCAGTCAGTTTCTTTTCAGTAATATTTTATATATTCTACCTTTTTAAATAAATAAAATTTTTATGCGCTAGAAAATGTTGAATATTTAAATATGGTTAAGCGCTACCAAATAATACATCCTCCTGTAATGGTACTTGGTGCGTGAATATAGCACCACCAATGTCTCTGCGTACCCAGGCTCTTACATTGGCTCTTCTAATGCCAGGTTTGACTGTGTTTAGATTGTTCAAAGGTTCCAAATCATGTGAACAAAAATCAATGGTAGGGCAAAATCTCATAGAACCAGTCTGTCCAAACAAGCAAATTAAAACACAGTGGTTGATGTGTATCAACGTGTTACATCTGAAATGTATTGCTTTCTTACATTCTGGGAGGTTCAGGAAGGAAGGAAGGAAGGAATCCGTTTTTAGCAGAGAAATGTCATTACACCTGTAGCAACTGAACATGTGTCGGTGTGCTGAGAGCTTTGCCTGAGCTTATTTGACATTCTAGATCCCCCTCGGAGCACCCAGGAGCAGGCTCACCGCAGGACCTGCAGGACCTCTTTAACCGCATCTTCCAGGGAGGAGCTCCCGCCGATGCTTGTGCCAACGGCGGGTTCTTCCCCTCAGGAACTCCTCCCCAGCACTCCTCAGGGCCCGGTTCAGGCGGGCTCTTTTCTGGGCCCCCTCCCCAGGCAGGCTTCTTTTCCCCTCCTGCGGGACAGCGGGGAGAGCCCAGTGAATGTTGGAGTGAAGGAGGAAAACCCCCCAGGCGACGGAAAAAGGCCCGCAAGCCCTTTCAGCGCTGAGCAGCGGTGCGGCACGTTTCTGGCAGGCGAGGGAAAGGCAGATGTGGCGGACGCTGCTGCAATTTTGGCCTGGACTCGACAGACACGTGCACAGGCGTGAGGGCAAAAACGTGTGAAGAACGCCTCAGTGTTGAAACTTCTCTGTGAAGAACGCCTCAGTGTTGAATCTTCTCTGTGAAGAACGCCTCAGTGCGTTCAATGTTGAATCTTCTCTGTGCCAACAGAATAAAAAAATTATTTTTCTTTTCTTTCTTTTTTATTTTTAAAGAGAAGATGGTTGGCAAAGAAAACAAATGCTGTACAAGTGTAGCCTTTTGTTGGAGAATTTAGAAGTTTTTGAAATCTTTTTCTGTTTGTGTCTGTAAAGACGCAGCTTAACCATGCCACTCGGTTCACAATCTTATCATGTGAAAATTTGGAAAAGTAATTTGGACGAGTTATTTTCTTTTCTTATATATTTTTTGTCACGCACAGTTTGATGGTGGCATGGTTTTGTTTTTGAAGTTTGCATTTTTGCCATTCTTTGTAGAATTTCTTTTTTGGTTCAGTGTTTTATGACTCCTATCGACCATTACTACACCTCAGGGATGACGATGGTGCAGTCAGCTGTTCTGTAAGGGAAGAGAGAGAGATTGATAACCACAAGAGGCAGTTCAGAATTTTAAATATCAATGGAATTCTAACAGAGTGCAATACTGATAGTCCACAGCCTTCCTAAATATGATCAGGAGGAATACCACTCTGTTATTACACAATGTAATAATCCTAACCCTAACCCACAGTTTGGTTCATACTTGAGTGGATTTCAGAATTTTCTTTTTGTTAATTATTTTTATTTTATAAAGTCTTGGTCAGTGTTCACAGAGTTTAAAACAGACGTAATATGTGAAGCGTGCTGTGAATATTACTCTCCCCAAAACACTGTTGTCTCTGTAGGACGGCTCCACATTGATACTTTATTAAATTAAGCACTTTTAGGAAGAGATTTCTTGATTTTGGAGATGTCTGGAGATTCCACAAAAATGAAACGACCTAAATGTTTTGTTGATTTAAAGATCTAGCTACGTAGCAACACTTCAGAGCCGGATGTCAGTTTATTAAATTTTTAATTACTGGTTTTTAAAATGATTAAGTTCCAACGCAAACTGCATTTTGGCAAAACTAAAACGCCCGTTTCCAGAAATAATGTGGCACAATTATTCTTCTTGGGTCGTAATCTAAGAATCATGTCAAAACACCCTGGCAGTTGACTCATTCTGATGTCTTAATTCTGATGCTTTCTTTGGGGAAACTGTCTAGGTTGATGTTTTGTTGATTAAAACTAATTAGCTTTAAGCGACTAAGCAGTTCTACTGTTACTCATTTAGTCTATGATACCTCTATATGCCGAGTTGGATTATTTGTGAGGGTTTTTTTTTTTTTTTTGGGCTCTTGTTTCTTCTAAGAATATGAAATATATATTTTTTACAGATTATTCCCTTTTTTTAAAAAAAAATTCGAAAGTTGCGATTGTCGGTACAGAAGAGATGTAGCAGGCATGCAAAAATAAGCTCATATATTAATGATACTTATCGGAGTGTGGCTGAGATTTAGGAGTAGAGTGAAAGAAATGTGCAATGCCCATATTCCTTTTTGCAATGTGCAAACACTGGGTGAGAATGTCCTGTCTGTTACAGAGGGAATGTCCTGTCTGTTACAGAGAGACAGCCTTAACCCTTTGAATAAAGAGTGACACTGTTATAAGACAAAATTTTGGATGTAAAATTTATTAAATTGGACTTAATATGTGCATTGTATCCAACTGGATTACATCGAGTCTGAATATTTTTGTTTTTGTGAGTGTCTTTTTCGTTGTTGTTGTTTTGGGGTTTTTTTTGGGTTGCATTTAATTTTATTATTGATTCGATAGTGTGCGTTTGTAAAGCATTTTTACATTTGCTTTTTAAAATTTGAATACAATTACATTGCTAAATCTCACTCCAATTGATGAAAATTTGGATGGCATCAGAAATGCTCCAGTTTACATGAGGAAGTGAGTGGAACTGAAGGGAAAAGCGTTCCATAGAAATATGATACTAGGTGAATTTAATGCAAAAAAATGTATATGACTGAAATCTCAGACAATCATTATGAAGGTGCAGGACACTGATTGCAAATTTGAAGGTATATCCACTATATCTCCCATAATGATTTGAAGGTATATCCACTATATCCCCCATAATGAATTGCACACCCCCCCCCCCCCCCCATTTTTTCATATTAAACTTGTTTCCCATAACAGTATGTAGTTTTAAGTCTCTGGTAGTAAATACAATTCTCTTGCTATTTTAATAACTGAAATTATACAGTACAGCATATGAATTCTCATGTTTAGGTCCGACACTCCAACTTTCAAAGACACGTATACTGTCATACTTAACTAATTTCATCTGGTAATTATATTTCTATAAATGATTATTACTACAGTGTAACTTATATTTCTTTGTCCATGTCAAAGATGAAAAAGTTACATTTATATTTCATGACGTTTTTTCTGAAAGATTATCTGTACAATATATAACATCTTAGACTCATCAGTTGAAAAACTAGTGGTGCAATACATCCGATTTGCTGACTTTCTGGAATCTTGAGCTGTAACATGGTTTACAGCGTTATTTAAAGCTGTTACATTTTAAACGGTGTGGCAGCGTTATTTAAAGCTGTTACGTTTTAAACGGTGTGGCAGCATTATTTAAACCTGTTACATTTTAAGCCTGCAAATGCTGCCTGTTGTTTGTTGCGCAACACCGGTAAGATTTAAATAAATTGTGATTTATAAATATGTTGTGTTATCCCATTTAAACATGGTGTGATTAGCAAGACATACTGGACCTAGCTGTCATTCTCTAAGGCAAAATCTGTAAGTTCAAGGCTAGTGGTTTATGCAGTAATGAAAAAAAGTTTGGGACCTCATGAAACTCTTCTGTTCACTGATCCATGTTTGCTGCCCTGGCTCTTCTATTTCCCTGTTTCTCCTGTACCATCTCGGTTCATCTTGACAGGCGGCGACTAGTGACAATTGTTCTCGACCATCTGTCACCCTCTAGGAATGACAATAAACCAAGGTATGGCTGGCATGAAATTCTGCCACCATGGGTTGCCCAGTCAAGGTGCAGATGCACAACTGATCTGATCAGAGGGTAATGGAGGCAGGAGAGACTATCTTGGTTGTTATGCCACGACCCTGCCAGATGCTGAAGCCTAAATCGAGAAGTTCCAGAAGAGGCAGCAGGTTTGAAAATTTGAGTCTTGTCACATCATCCATGTGCTCCAGGACATACTGCAGAGTACCATCAATGGAGCTGTTCGAGATGAGATATTGTGTGAATGTCTGAGAATATTACATGACTAAAATAAGGGCTTCTGGAAGAGGATAAAGCCTTTACTACAAAAGGATTAATAATCTCACCTTTGTGCAACATCATACTGCTGAGGCTGGTTTCTGAGCCAGTGGTTTTGATGCTCACAGGGTGGTTGAGTTCCAACTCCATACTTCTCTCCAGGAAAAATCTACTGTTTTCAGATGCTACATGTCTGGCGAAAGAACATTTATCTAGAGCTTTGAGGACTGAGTAAGATGATTGTAACACTTTAGCCAGACACTTATCTGGAACTCAAATATATATATTTATATATAAAACCCATTATCTGACAGTGTTCTCTTTATGTATGGATTAAGTTAAGCTGTAGTATAGAGAAAAGTTACTGCAGTTAGGTTTCCATGGAAACATCTAGTTAACCGTATGATATTGACTACGTAATGATTCAGAGAAAGACGAGCTGATGGGTGCCTGAAGGATCTCCTGGACAGCAAATACAAGGGTTGTTGAGCATGAGTCAGGTTCCAAGCACTATCCGCATTAGGAAATGGGTGCAGTTAGGTGCATTTGGAGAGGGTTTCACTGTAATCACCTATGGACTTGTGTGGGCTAGAATGGTAATGATGTCTTTCCTTGTACAACATACAACAACTTTTTAAAATACTTAACTGCAGTATTATGGCTTGGGTCCAAAGAGGTTGGACTTAAAACCTGCACTTATGTGGCATTAGCAGAAATGTATGATGGGAAACAGACAGACCCCACTGCTTTTGTTGCAGAAGCATAAGATGTAGAGGACACAACATACTAAACAGTAAAGGTAATACTTTATTAATACACAAGGTAATTTCAAGAGAGACAAATTTATTCCTTCAGAATACAAGGAGACCATAAGCTGTATTGTGGTGATCTTGGGCTTGGGTAACCCTAACCCCTAACCATAAGCCCTAACCCTAACCCTAACCCAGGCTCCTGCTTTCCTTCCTTTGCTTCAACCCTTCACTTTTTAGTCTGCAGCTCTAGTAAGTGTTTGTTCTTCAGAATGTGGACCATCAATTCATTCCCCTCGTGAGCAAGTCATATCTGTCCTGTAGCCCAATGCCTAATATAAGTAAGGAATTACTTCAACCACCAATGAACAGAAACTAAAAACTGGTTGATGCTGGTTTCTGTCTATCTTTTTCAATGTCTTTTCCATCTCTCATCTTTACAGCATATCAGTACAGCTAGGGTTAGGGTTAAAAGTGTTAGGTTAGGGAGTAGGGTTAGGGTTAAAAGTGTTAGGTTAAGGGTTGTGGTTTGACCAAGAGCCTGGGTTAGAATTCGGGTTAATAGATTGGTCCCACTGTCTTATACTTGAGGACCTAGAAGGTCGTGTCCTGTTCACGTTAACAGAACAGATTTCACCTTCGGTCCTTCTCTTTTTTCCAGTTACTTCCCTTTCGGTAACTGACTGAGATGAGAAGAAACAGATGTCAGCAGCAGTGTTCTGTTCTATACGAAACACTAACTAACGTACGATCATGTAAAAGAACCGCACTGAAGCCACATTTTTGTCAATATTTTGTCATTCAGAGCATCACAAAATGGTCCTACACCATACCGATAAACTAATGCCAAGAGACAATGGACAACAAAATAAAGGGAATATATACCCAATGCCGCTCCTCCGTGTGAAGAAACTGGAGCGCGAAGCGGAAGTGGAGGCTGAGGACTCCGCGGTCCCTGCCGGCCACAACGGGGTGAAGGGTGAAAACGGAGACTCCAGCGGTGTTGGGTTGTACTTGTGGGTGGGCAAAGACAAGTCACCTGGTGGCACAGACAGCTCGGAAGAGAACGTTCTGGAACAAAAAGGTCCTGACCTATTTTTGTACCCTTGTAAAGAGGAGCTGCAGAGTCCTGAAAGCATCAAAGAAGAGCTCATGGAGGTCGACGAGAGAGTCAAGTTAAAAGAACCAGACAGGCAGGTAGGAGAGGAGGAGTCTGAACCCTGCCTTAGGGTTGGGCGAGATTGTTACAGGGGGAAGTCTCCTGCCAACTCTCTGAGCACAGACACTTCAGAATCTTCCGTGCCATCGGACACAGCTGCTGCCCATCACAGCGCCCCAGCAGCACTCCAGGACCGGGGTCCTTGTGCAGAAGGTTCTAAAGACTGTGATGCAAAGCCGGAAAATCATCCTAGCCGTGGCTTTAAAGCCTCGACAGGTGGGACCTGCTCCACGCTCCCTCTGCTGGCAAAGGCGGGGAGGGAGCACTGCAAAAAAAAGAAGAGAAAGAAAAAGAAAGCAAGATCAGTGGTGTTCGGGGCAGGGAAGCTGGTCCTGAAGGGGCGCGGGCAGGTCAGGGCGGTCCACAGCAGCCTGCGCAAAGCCGCCGCCTCAGTGAAGAGGAAGGAGAAAAGGAAACGAAAGCTAGGTGAGTGAGTAAAGGTGGTCCGGATCACGTCAGATGTTTGTGCCCGTGTGGTGGTCAGTGAGTGGTAGCAAACAATATGTAACGCGCACTTGTGAGGTGGTTACGTTAACCACTTCTGTGAGAGTAACACGCACTCGTGAGGTGGTTACGTTAACCACTTCTGTGAGAGTAACACGCACTCGTGAGGTGGTTACGTTAACCACTTCTGTGAGA
>JAOXYF010000019.1:7594872-7628087 GCA_028565775.1 Sternarchorhynchus goeldii
AATTTCAGCTATTTTCTTTGTTATAAGATGATGCAACATCGTAACACCGCCCATATTGCCTGCCTACCTGCAAACACCAGTCTTTTCAGACTTCCCCAAGTCTGCAAGTTGTACAAATATTCTTAGTTTCTAGGGAGCAATATCCAGTGAGCTCAAACTAACAGAGTATCCATGTGATGGACTCTAGTGCAAAGAACCAAGTGTTTGGTCATTCATGGTGCGTGTAACCAGTCAGATCCTTTTTAGATAAATAATCTAAAGTAGAATTATGTACTAAGCAAGCTAGTTCGTCCAGTTCATCTACTTGGGCTTTAACAGAAAATTTACCTCAAATACATTTCAGTGATTGAGAACGATAAAGAAAGTGGATTATTCACTCTGCCACAACGCAGCACCAGGCCGTGCTGCTAACGCCAACTCACCCCTTGCCTGTTGAGTCTTTTTGGCTAAAGGGTTGATTTATGACACCCATTACTGGTTCTCCAGTGGCCCGCAGGTACACCCCAATCAGCACCAGTGCACAAGGAAGACCTGAAGGGCAAAATCCTTCAGCTGACACACCCTCTTCTTTACCCTCAATATATTGGCTGGTAGCATCTGCGCACACACAAAAAAAACATTCACTGCACATTTAGTAGATCCTAGAATGTATCATTTAGAGTGAGATTACATATGGTAAAACAGTATTCGTACAATATACATCATTAAAAAAAATTAGATGAGCTTTCACAACCTGCCTCACATCTGATTAATAATACTAATTTAATCGCCAATCCTCAACTACCCATCTACCCCATTATAATATGTTTATTACACCATAAACATATTATTAGTAATATCATTATTAAGTACCAATCGGATCAATCCAGATGCCCACATCTGCCGGGGTGATGGAGAGCTGCAAGGATTCTGCTGCCTCGTCTCTGAGCTGCAGGTCTTGGTGGATGGCTCTGGTGAGGAGGCTTGCAGCTGTCTGGTTGCCATCCAGAACCTTGGCCAGCAAGGCAGCCGTGTCTTCTTCTTTGGTACATACCATAACCGTCACATTCTCTCCTTAGATAAAAAAAAAAAGAGTGAAATGAAACGATAGAATATGCAAAACAGCATTTTTTCGAAAGCTGCTCGAGTGCACCGCCGAGCGCGATTCAAGCACTGTGCAGAACGCTCACCGAGCCCATTCTCAAACTTGTTCGATTCCTCTCCATGAATGAAGCCAGTCAACTCTGGGAACTGTTAGACAAGTATGAAAATTTTTTAAAGAAGTTAAGAGAAGCCAAGTCATGTGACAGAACTGCCCAACTGCCATGTGTCAAATACATCATGTGTTTGCTCAGGGACCTGCGCGCAAACATCATGCCGGATCATTTCTTGTATCACGACGTCGGCAAGCGTCTTAAAGTCCTGCACGAACTTCTTGTTTTTGTCAGCGCCGGTCTTCTCCTGCACCAGCAGCTCGAAGAGTGGAGCCTCCTGCCTGCACACTCTGGCCACAGTAGCAGCCTTTTCAGACACAGTTAGGAGCAGACGCAACAGCTGTGCCATGACTGTGAAACACACAAGAAAAATAAACATGACTCATCAAGGTACGCAAAAATGTTAGGAAGAGTAAATGTAATAAGCTGATAACTCTTTGCCTTTGTTTGTTTGTAAGTATACTGAGCAGTTACTGATCACTGACGAACAGCCAAATAAAATTTCAGTAGCACTGAACATAAATCTTTCAGTCGTACTGACTTGTGCTTCGGACTTTTCTATCCTAGTTTTTTGTATATAGAATGTTTATTAAAATATTTTCTCGCCGAATTATTACTTTCTTTTTAATGTTGAAAAAGTATGTACACATTGAGCAAAAGACTGTTTTCTTTAAGCCTTAAAATTATTAAAACTGTATAAAGAATAATGGAAATCTTCAACCAAGATGAAAATTATAGCAGCCTGATATAAAAAAAAAACCCCACCATTAGATGTGAAAGCTCAATAATGAGGTCGGGCCTTTAAAACGTCAGGGACAAAAATATCACATAATCTAGATCACCCAGTTAGAAATAATGTACTATGAAGAGAAGAATCCAAATGATCTATAAAAAGGTTAACATGGTTAGACAAAAGAGGTCTGCTGGGAAAGTTCTTATACTTATAGAGAATACAGACCTGGTACAATACCACAGAGACATAAAAAAGACACTGTAAAGGATTAGATACTGTATGTATCTTAACCCCCTCCCCTGTCTCAATTTTCACAATTATTCTTTATTTTTGAAGTTAGTATCCTGAATTAAATTAAATTAACCTCAAACAAATGTTCATTAAGTAAAAAGCACACTGAATTCCATATTTTGAGACCTTTCAGATAAAAACACCCATGCAAGGCCTACGATATATACAAATATAATTCAAATGTATTTGCCAGTCACCCGATTTGTTTTGAATGACATGAATGATGTTAAACAACCAGTCGTGCCGCTGCTGTTTCTTTAATCACAAGAATCACAGTAACTAGCGATCGAAATGATCGTGTATTCGTTCTAACAATACCTAAGACGCACTCATACCCGTCTTTAGTCATAACTCGTTACGCAGAGCAACAAGCCAACCGGTTTTTTAAGAAAAGTAGGTTTAAAGATTGCAAATGAGTTCAAGGAAGCTTGTTACCTCAAAATAAACTTCGTCCTCCTGATCTGCTTTCGATTAGTGCCCTTGAATTCTTCCCTGCAGTCATTCAATGTGTGCGCTTCCTGTAGACTGCTGTTTATTCTGACTGGACTTGTCGAAGCAAACCAGAAGATCTGGCATGAAACAACTACATTCTTTATAAACACAGAACATTCATTCGTCCGATTGGACGTCAATGCACCGAGCTTGGGTGTTATTCAGTATTATTACGGAAATGTTTTGCATTTGAGTGAATTGTTCCCATGAAACACGTAAGCAAAAAAGGCGGGGTTTTGCCTGCAAGTGCTGGCCCCTGCTGGCAGCATCACGCAGTACATACACAGTTCGAGCCTGTATCTCATTATCAGAAAAATGCATCACGAGATATTATGCTGTAAAAACGAAAAGAATATTACGCCATAAAACCCAGTACAGGCATGATGAAGATGAAAAAAGCGACTTTATTAGCAACACCAATCTTGCACATACTAACAATACTTTATGTTTTGTTAGTATGTGCGGTAAAATACGGTTTGTTTATCTTGAAGGTGCAATATACTTTTTTACAAGGACAGTAAGCAATTAGTTGCCATGCTGTTTGCATTTGTCATCTCGTCTCCACCTCCTCCATCTCCTCCATCTTCGGTCAGTTGCCACAGGACAACTCCTGCCTGGATGCCTCCTCCAATACACCAGAGACTCCACAATGGTCATATCATGGTCGTGGGTGTTGTGCTAGTATGACTGTGTCAGGAACAGCGGTGTTGCTGGAGTCTTTACTGCTGAGCTGAGAGTGGTCCGCCATCCAAAAATACCCAACCAACAGTGTTCCCACAGTCAGAAAACGAATGCTGATGAAGAGCTGGTGGATGGCTAACATGAATTGGGCATGACAGCAGACCTCTAACTGTTCCCCTGGCTGGGGGTATTTTTAGAGAACACGTTCAGCTCAGCTGTGACACAGAATGAAGACAATCGTCCCCATGTTTCAGCAGAACAGGGTTGGAGCCTGAAAAGCAGAACAAGGTTGGAGCTTGAAAAGCCATTGTGAGAATTTCCCTGTAATCTAAAGTAGAGAAATTGTTTCTTCTCTAGCAGTGTTGTCAACTGTTGGATTTTCCCTTTAATTTAAAGTAGACAAATAGTTTCTTCTCCAATAATAAGCTGAAAGGACAAAAGTGAAGATAAATCTGTATAATAGATGTTCAGTTATGATGTTATGGTAGTAGCATTCACTAGGTGCCTGCAGGTTCTAAATAATATTTATAAATACGACTTGACAAGTCTGAAATAATCAGTACTTTGAGGAATCATGCCATAGTACTCTCTCTTCAACCTACTGCAGGTCAGCATAACAGATATGGGAAGGAAACAGCTGGGTTAAACATTTTTAAATGTGTCCTGAATTCTGCTCTGTGCTCTTAGATTACGCTTCAGGATCATGTGGTGCAGGGTTGCCTCCCAACTAAATAGTTACAAAATACACACAATGCAGGTTTGAGACAGTTATGGCAGAAAAAAAATGCATGCACATGCACTGGAGAAAATGGTTCAGTAAGGTTATGCACAGCAGGGTGATGCACACAATCCACAATAAAAACCAGAACACTGCCATACATTTTATACAGAGTAGATCAATCGATAGAAAAGTCATTCAGGCTGCCTGTTATCTGAAGGAGCTTCAGCCTTCCGGTACATTCATCACATACATGTAATACAAATGAATTCATGTTAAGCCAATGACACATTTTGTTGTTATGCTCTTAAGAATGAGTTTAGTGACCAATAAGTTTTAACATTCAAACACCATCCCATGTTAGAGAGTGTTTTCTTCTTTTAAACACTGCCATTGCTATAGTTTGTGTCAGTATTCATGTCAAACAATACTGATCTTTGTTTAAAATTGCCGATTTTAAATGGTACTTTTGGTCTGCCGGATATTTGCGAGAAGTAGCTCTTAATAATAACACTAGTAATATATATTTTTTACATAGTTATTGTGTGTAACGGAGGAGGAAGGAGCAGGAGGCGAGGGTGGTAAAGGCAAGTCTTTACTGTCCATTTCAAGCACATAAGAAAATAGACAAACCGAGCAGCGCGCACAGGCGCTTTTACAGCGAGCAGGTTATAGCGCGCAAAAGCGCGACGCTTAGTTAAACAAAAAGCCTTCAGCTTAAACAACGCCGGGAGAGCGAGACGGGTCCGTCCAGCAGCGTGTCTGGCCTTTCGTAGAGTAATGTGCGACACTGTTGGACTGGATCTGTGGACTTTTATGGAGAAGTGAAAGAAACAAGCGAGGAACAGGTGCACCTGGTTAGTAGCAGTGTGCTTGCGAGCAAGGGCGGGGTTTCGTGTGAATGCATGTCTGAGTGGACGTGCTGCGGGTCCGGCCTGACAGCGTGATTAAAACTGGTTTTAATGATTGTAAGATAAAAAGGAATAAAAAGGAAAATAGAATAGAATAGAATAGAATATAAATATAAATAAATAGAATATAAATTAGAACAGAATTAGAATAGAATAGAATACAATAGAATAGAAATATAAATAAATAGAATATAAATTAGAACAGAATTAGAATAGAATAGAATAGAAATCTTAATTTATAAATATATTGTTAAAATGTATTTCAGGCTTTTAAAAACTTTTTAATGGGTAAATTGCTGTTGAATAACCTTGGTAATAAATGTGGAACATATTTACAATCATTTTGCCAATGTGGAGAGAGGCAAGGCCTGAACACATTTACGAAGATAAGAAAATCATTTTAAAATCATTTCTACATTTTATGGATGGCCAGTGAAGTGATTCATGAGCTGGTGAAAGAATTCTAGCAGAAGCAATATGACCACATTGTAAGTTTAAAATAAATCTCATGGATGGGCCTAAAACAGGGTTGCAATAATCATTGCTGTCTGAATAACCTCATGTCACTGTCAGAGGCTTGATGTAAGTTTTCGATTTTCACTTACAAGGAGTAAACCTGAACATACACACCCACACCTGCACCATTCCCAGCCTCAGATCAGTACACACCCCCACACACATCACTGCTCCTTTCCCCCTGAATACTGATTACCATTCATTGTGTTCACCTGTCACTGATTACTCACAGGACATTTACACCTACATGTACCTTCACTCCATGCATTAGCCTGCTATAGTTTACCACCAGCCCTGCATCCTGGTATAATCTACCACCAGCCCTGCACCCTGGTATAATCTACCACCAGCCCTGCATCCTAGTATAATCTACCACCAGCCCTGCACCCTGGTATAATCTACCACCAGCCCTGCATCCTGGTATAATCTACCACCAACTCTGCATCCTGGTATAATCTACCACCAGCCCTGCATCCTAGTATAATCTACCACCAGCCCTACATCCTGGTATAATCTACCACCAGCCCTGCATCCTGGTATAATCTACCACCAGCCCTACATCCTGGTATAATCTACCACCAGCCCTACATCCTGGTATAATCTACCACCAGCCCTGCACCCTGGTATAATCTACCACCAGCCCTCTCACTCATTGCGAAGTATTGCCTACCTTTGTTACCATACTGAGCGTTTATTCCTGACTTCTCTGCCTGGTTTAATCCCACTCTTCTGGTTATGATTTTTGTCTCCTTGGTTTGCCCCACTGTACCTTTTGCCTGCTTTTCTTGTTGTTTTTGTTTTTTTGACTCTCTGCATGGTTTATGGATCCTGTCTTCTCTTGTTCCCTTTGTTACGGTTGCTAATGTTTCTTATCTGGTTACTTTGCTCTGTTCCCTGATTCTGTTACTGCCTACTCCTATCATTAAAGAGTACATTGTTACCCTGCAAATGGATCCCTCTCTGCCTGGCATGCCTGAAACGTTGCAACCTCCAGTGTTTACAAATACTTGGTTCTTCTACATGGCCTAGCAACTGCCCCTTTTGGGTTTCATACATTCATAAGAGTACTTAAGTTCTGGTGGATCAACCATCATCATCCTTATAACATTTTGATCTATTTGGCCTTTGATGATGAGCATGTTTAGCAAGTACGTTCTCTCCATACTCAACCTAGACTTCTAACTAAACAAGTGTTTTATTCCACCAGTGGCAGGTGTACTTACATTTACATTTACATTTATGGCATTTAGCAGACGCTCTTATCCAGAGAGACTTACAAAAGTGCTTAGGGGTACTTGAAATATCTTGAAATACTTACTAGGATATATCATTGAAGAAAACTGCTTACAAATCCAACCTGGAAATGTACAAGTTCATTCACTTGTGCGGCTCCTAGCAGACCTGCTAAAAGGATGACATGGCTCACCTGAAATGCAATGACTAGAGCAGAATTTCTCCAGAGGGATATGGTAAAGTATATCAACTACCCAAGTACACAACGAGTAAGACATTATGAACATCCTACTCGCAGGGAAGTTGTTACTGTTACCGATTGCAGAGCACCCTTGGTCTTCGACTCCACTGCCTTGAACATTAACACCATCATCCTTACCATTATTGATCAATTTCCCCAAATTGTCTGCTTTGTTCCCTCCTCTGCTCTCCTGTCAGCTCTGGAAACAGCATACCTTCTGTTCCAACATGTGTTACACCAGTCCAGGCTACCCAATGATGTGGTTTTGGACAGTAGAATGCAGTTTACATCATGGGTTTGGATGTAAATGGGTATACACCACTGTGAACCTGGTTCACAGGCAAAAGGCCAGGCAAAGAGTGTGAACCAGGAACTAGATCAATTCTTGAGGCTCCTCTCCCAGATTCATATGGAGATCTGGAGCTCTTTCCTTGCCTGGGATGAATATACCCAGAACGCCCAGAAGGAATTTGTGCACCAGCCTCGCATCATTCAAGTGTGTGATGACTTTCCTGCCCCTGCTATTTCTGTGGAGTCGACCTTCATTGGCATCAGTACAGCTGCCCTTTCTGGCTTCCCTTCTTATTTCACTGATAGATAACACCATGTATTCATTCAAAATTGTTAATCCCCTACTATGTGTGTTACTAAAGGTGTACCATAAGATTCAGTTCTCAGCCCACTACTCTTCAATGTATACAAGTCACAATGCAATCCAGTTGTGTGAAGACTTACAAAGGCAAATGAGTATTGCATTAAATTACATTCTCCTGGGCAGCTGCATGTTATGTGAGGTTTACTCCCTGCTGAATAATTACCAAAACAAGTATAATGCAGGTTTGATAAGCCACAAGCAAAACACAAAGGAAGTGAACACTGTTCTTCGACTGATGGTTCAATGAGACCAACATAATAGCAATGATGAGCAACGGTCTTAACGCAAAGCATGGTTCAAATAGTTAGCAAACATGATGCCATAACCACCCTCAAGGGTAGTTGGACATAACAGTATGTGAATAATTAAGAAATAAACCACAGTCCACATGAGGGCTGCCGCCACTATGGGTGGTAGCCAGTAGGGGGCCTCCACGCCGTGACACTGAAAAATTTATTACTTAATAAATAAAGGAAACTACTTGCATTTAGCAGGTTGATTAGTCCACAAGTAAGTCCACACACTGGGGGAGTATGATGACAACTCTAGCAGGGGGTAGCTGGTAACTCCGGTATGGGGTAGCTGCTAACTCCAGCAGGGGGTAGCTGGTAACTCTAGCAGGGGGTAGCTGGTAACTCCAGCAGGGGGTAGCTGGTAACTCCAGCATGGGGTAGGGGTAGCTGGTAACTCCAGCTTCTCCCTCTGTATGGATGGAGCCAAACATTGAACAGCATTACAAGATTTATGAATCATGATTAAACCCTTTGTGTGTGCCCCCAGTGGCCTAGAAAATCCCAATGCACTGCATATTGAGAAAACATGCTGCAAGACTGTAAAAAATATCTATCAACTTGACAACATATGCAATACAAATGTCCTAAAGGTGGACTGAGAGCATGTCATACATTTTTACAAATATCATTCAAAAAAATTTTTTTTGGATATACCATTGATCATACTGTGAATCTGAAGTAAAGCTGTGAAAATGAAGAAGAAAGATTATTCTAGGATATTAGAGATAAAGTTATTAACCTGAGCAAGATAAGAAAAAGCTACAAAATAACATCCAAATGTTTATGATATCTGAGTCATTTATGTCCACATCTTACATCTTAGACAAGGATGTGCCTCAAAAGGATAATCACTCTCAAAATACCACGAGGACTGTAAACATCTAATTCTCCAATACAGTGCCTTTTAGACATTCAAATTCACTGTCAGTGTTCCAGACCTCAGGAACCTGCTTCACCAGTTCATCATGGTTGACATCCCTATCTACTCTGTGAACCTGGAGAAGTTTGCCCTTTAGGGAAGTGCCTTCAAGATCCCTAAAGCACTTATTGCTTCTCAAAGCTGAGAAGTACCAGTTGCCACATGCCAGGACTGTGAGATCCACCAACTTCTATTGGTGCTTTATCCATGGCATTAGTTCTTTTTCTCAGATGTGGTGAGGTAATACAAATGTCAGAGTAGTAATTACATAGTTCAATAAATGGGTTTTAATAACCTGTTACTAACAGGAGGTACGTTTAAATTACAGTTACAGCATTTTCAGTTCATTTATGATGTGATAAAGTGAACAAATGTAATTGTTCTTTAGTGTATTTTTATATTAAAGTGTTTACTAGCAGTGTTCAAATAAAAAAAAAATGTGTTCTGAAGCTGGGGTTTCCATTTTAATTTCCATCAAATTTACAAATCTCAACACATTTTATAGACCAGGCCCCAGTTTATCAAAATCATGGTGTTAAGATCATCTGAAATGATAGAGAAAGTGTTCTGTATAATGCTCACTCTATAATGAGACAGTGTTCTGTATAATCACTCTATAATGAGAGAGTATTCTGTCTAATACTCACTCTATAATGAGAGAGTGTTCTGTATAATACTCACACTATAATGAGAAAAAATGATCTTTGCCATTTAAAGATGATCTTTGCTTTTGTTGCTTTTTAAATGCAAACCCAGTCCAGTGCTTTGTTTCAAAAGTCATTGTTTATGGTATGCTGGCTCTGTGCAATACCACCTCTGGCCACCAGTGGGCAGCTTCTCTGTAAATCTCCTTTCGTGTGTTATCCCCCTGTCCCAGCTGTTCCTAATGTCTGATCAATCTCTGTGTACATTTCCCACTCTAGTTTTTTTTTGGTCTAGTTAGTTGCTCTATGCATATTGTGGGTTTTGCCCTCTGTTTTGGGTTCTTTGTATCACCCCACTGGATTTATACTCCTGATTTGATTGCTACAGTGGATGCCTCTGTTAAACACAACACTTAGTTCCTCAAGGCCATGTTGTGTCTGTTCAGTTGTTAAGAGTTTACTGTCAAGGCCGTGTTGAGTCGGGTGTTAATTTACAGTTAACACATGATGGAGTTAAACCAGCACAGTAGGGCTCTAGTTTCTATATAAACACAAGACATTGAAAAAAAGACAACAAAAGAGCTTTCTCAATAAGCCATGTGTTTACTGCACTAAAGGAAATTGTAATATTTAAATTGAGCTAAATGACATAGCATGACGTTTACTTTAAAAATATTCTGTTATGTACCCCTATAACTGCACTTATTTTTAGACATATATGTATGATGTATTCATATTATGTATAATTATTGTGTATTTGTATTATGTATTCATATTATGTATTCTCATTATGCATTCGTATTGTGTATTCATATTATGTATTCATATTATGTATTTGTATGATGTATTCTCATTATGTATTCTCATTATGCATTCGTATTATGTATTCTTGTTATGTAATCTTACTGTATTACTTGAGTTATAACCAGATGTATTGTTAGGGTTAAATGTATATATTCTGTATTCATATTACGTATTCTTACTGTATTCATTAAGTTTTTGACCAGAGGTATTATTAGGGTTTTTACTTAATGTTTACCACTGTAGTGAATGAAGAAATATAACTAAATGCAAAAAATGTTTATTTAATATTTTCCACAAATTCCACAAATAGATGAACAAATCACAGCTCTAAACTACTCTCATGTTTTTTTTTTTCACAGCTTTCTGCTATAAGGGCAGTGGTCATCAAAATGAGAGTGGGATTATGCTTGTATAAGAAAGAATGTCAGGATTTCTCCCCAGGAGCTCAACTTCTTTGACAAGCAAACTGAAACGGAGACAGAAGCCATCAAACAAGTGGGGACATGTCATCTTGCTGAATCCGATGCAGATTTGTACCACGACAGTCACTCAGCTGTGTGGATTTGCTAATAAAAATAGCTTTGAAAAGGCATGTTTGAATGTGGGTGTGTATTTGTGTATGTGCTCCAAAAGTTTCTCCCTCTCTGAAGAAGTACACAAATATCCTTTTGGAGTTTTTTTCTGTTCTTTTCTATCTCTCTTCTCCATTCTTGTTTTGCTCTGTCTCAGACCACCAAATCTCCTCTTCCAAATTCTTAATTCTATCTGCTTTTATTTTATCTAATGCCCTTTGTGTTCTTCTCTAACAATAACTCTTCTCTAAGGCCCCTCACACTTGTCTTGTGTATTCACACTCGTATAAGGAGTCTTGTGTGTTCACACGTGTATAAGGAATCTCATGTATTAACACTTGTATAAGGAGTCTTGTGTATTCACACTTGTATAAGGAGTCTTGTGTATTCACACTTCTACAAGTAGGTGCATTGTGTCTAAAGTTTCAGCGTCAGTTGAAATTGCTGCATGTGAAATGTTTTTTTTTTATTTTACAAAATTTTACAATCAGATGTCTTGTAAATCCATACATAAAACTGAGCATGCCACAAAAAATCCCATCAACACTGCAAGAATAAACTATATTCCAATAATGTCTTATATATGCATCATTTTCCATTTCTAACTGACAAGACATGCACAATCATAATGTTTCATTCTTTTGTGTAAAGCACATATAACTCACCTAATGTTGGGTTAATATTACCAGTTCATGGGTCTTCATAGGTGAGGAGGTTAGTGAAGTCTGGCTTGATCAGTATTTCATTTCTAAAACATGAGGTAATGGAACATCAAGGGTGAGGTGATCCAGGAAGGATACAGAGAGGAAACACGTCCAAGTGCTCCACCTTTCATATTCAGAAGACCAGAACATACGATTACATTTACAGCATTTAGCTGATGCTTTTATCCAAAACAAGTCAGTGACTGAACATACCTTGAGCACTTGAGGGGTAAAGGTCTTGCTCAGAGGTGACACTTGAACCCCTGCAAACTTCTGATTACTAGTTGAGGGCCTTAATCACTGAGCCCCCACTGCACCCAGTATGTCCAACCTCCTAACATTTTTCATCAGAACACAGTGTCCTACAAAACTATTATAAACTTCATGGTCTTCAAATACCATAAAATATAACAACACCAATGGTTTTTTCTCTCCTGATGTGTGAACAAACATAACCTGATTTGATTTTGTTACGGTAACCATATAAAATGACCTGGTTGGATTATCATGCAAAAATAAGTATCATTTAATACAATGCCGTTTATTAATATTGTTCATGTTTATTATATTTTATTAACCGAGTAAAGGAACAGAAATACCGCAGAAATTCTGGATCCACATAAACAAGATCCAGAATGTGGCTGCTGCAAATATTAAAGGTACCACATCTTGTTCTTGCTGGATCTAGCACAAATCAAACATTGGGCCTGGCATCTTGTCAGTTGCTTTCTACATAAAAATAACTCGGATAACCCTGTCAAACTCAGGGCATCTAAATGATCACTGGCACTGCAATTTCTCACAAGCTTGTCTGCCATTCTTTTCAAGGACCCTCCAACATCATCAGGGGCCCCTTTGCCATGGCTTGTGCCTCAAAAACAAAATGTATGTGCCTACTTTCAGACTTCTTGTCAGCTCCCTGCTGCAAAGAATAAAAATTCTTTTCTGACAGTTTTGAGTAGTAGGATTTTTTTTTTTTTTGCAGATTTTTCAGTGTCTAACCAAGAATCCTTTGTGCCGTTACACTTTGTTCTTGGTTACAGCTGTCACCTGACTTATGACAAAGAATTTCACTTTGGTTGGCAGATTAATGGGGAACTTGTTAACTGGACAACTACTGAAGGTGCAGAGACTCCCTCGAAGACAGCAATGTTTCTTTGAGAATCCTAGAGTTTTCTCTGCAGATCCCTGGAGCCTATATATTCTCCAAATCAAAGATATGGCTGCATAAATAATTGTAAAAGTTACACCAAATTAAATTGCTATATCATCCACACTTGTATTAGTTTTTGACAGGTATGAGAGATAGAGAGGCCCAGATACTCAGATATGTGAAGAAGATGTTGGCTTTTTTCATATCTCAAGCAAATACAGACTTTAGCTTCTTTCTAAGACAAGCTAATGTATCTTAAAATTATTTAATGTCCACATTAGTTTATGATATGAAATAAGCTAACATGGGCGTTAGCTTCTTTCTATCTTGTGACATAAGCTGCTAGTTCAACGGGTAACTGTTTTACAGTCAAGTTGATAGAAGGCAATGTTAAGTTCAAGAAGCATAATAATATTGCTGCTTAAACTAGTTTTAAAGAAACTATGGCCCAGTCCCATTTAACCCCTTGCCCCTCCCACTTAGCAACTCCATGTTTACGTGTTCATGTCTAGAGGTAGGGTGTCCCTACTCTTGTTAGGATAGAGGTGTATCCAAAATATTATAGCTACATGGACCTCCAAACCATAGACTGTATATACGGCCTACGCTCCAAACGGAGGCTTTTCAGAGACACACTCCAAACAGAGCGTTATGGGAAATTTCCAGAACGCTTTGCAAATCGTGGCAAAATGGTTGCCTAAGTGACCAAAGATTTGCACAAATATGGGCTAAGCATTTTGTCTGCTTAATAAAGATATAAAACCTACAATAGCCATTGTATGATCTTAGTGCAGTATCATTGTTAAGGCCATTTTCTTCAGAACAAGCAGTAGGAAAATCACATGTAGTGTGCTTATGTCTCGGTACCTAGCTTGATAACTTACATCGTTATTTTGGGATATTTCCATGTCACATTCCCCGCTTTTAAGGCATATGACACCCAAAACTTAACTAAAGTCCTACAGTAAGGTGGCTGAACTAGTTAGATGACTGTATTTTACACCACTTGGAGAGGTAGGACATGCAGTTTTTTCAGGTTAGAGAAACAGCTCCTCAGAACATCTGTTCAAAAAAGAACATTGTTGCTCACATCTTTCCCTCCTTTCCAATGTCTGCTGTCTGCCATAATGACCGTTTTCCTGACTTTGCTATATACTGTGTGTGTGACTGTCAGTTGTTATCTTGTTATAAGGCAATGTGGTATTACTAATCCATTTGTATGCGTGTCAGTCCTGTAATCTTGGTATAAGGAGATGTGGTATTACTAATCCATTTGTATGCGTGTCAGTTCTGTTATCTTGGAGTAAGGAGATGTGGTATTATTAATCCATTTGTATGTGTGTCAGTTCTGTTATCTTGGAGTCTAGAGACGTTTTTATATTTGTCAGCTCTTTTTTGTTACCTTTGGAGTGCCTTTGGAGTTTTTCAATATTTTATGTAATACATCTGTTCTCTTGTTCTGTCTTTGCCTGAAACAAAACATGGAACATTTAGAGTACAATTGATCTCTCATCACCATTTTCTCCAGACTGGATGTGCAATGTGCATGAAATCATCTCTCTGTCTTTCCACAGCACTGAGGGCAATTATTGATCTGCCAGGGATTAAACTGTTCATACTATTTGCACATCTCACTCATATTAACAGCATTCTATGGTATTTGAGTAGAAGCAAATAAAAATTCTATTCAGTCCAGTAAAACTACTGTCACCCTTTTACGTCTGTTATTTAACGTGAAAGTGAGTTGCCTTTATTGGGGGGAAAAGTGGTGTAACAGAGAGGAGAACAGAATTCACGGACACACATGAATTCTAAAAATGATATTACGAAGCCTGTAAACTTGAGTTAGATATCTATATGAAAAAAAGCATGTTTTTACAATAGTTAAAGGGATATCATTTAAACTGACAATGCTTTTATAGGCTGTCTGGTTTAATGATTTCCAGCCCAGTTGTTCACACAACTTTATAACCAAATGCAGTGCAAGTTCAATTAAATTCCACATGCACCAAATATATTTGAAATGAGCATTTTAACCAAAATGCTGAAGCATGGATTTACAATAAAAATGATAATGATTAACAGTTCATAGTTCTACTCCATTGTACTGTTGCATAAGTTCTAATATTAGTGTACAATGTGCAACAGTGGGTAATAATTTCATCTAAAGGGTTAGACTTTGTGGTTTTAATGATAAACATGATAATCATCAAATTGCCTTGTTATGGCTAAGTGGGATATTATGGGTATTTTGGACATCTACAGAAAGCTCAGTGAGCTGTTCACTGCCATTAATCATATATAAAAAACAGATCATATATATATATACAACTGAATTGACAACATTAACCTGACTTAAAGGCCATGACTTAAAGGCCAAGTCATTGACTTTTTAAGCTGGAATACGTTCATGAAAAAATTCACAGATCTTTGTATCATAAATAACTTGACAAAGCCTTGAAAACTTAGAATTCGCCTCTCTTCTTTTAGTGCTCAGCGCTGTTCCGTCACAGATGCTTGTCTTCAAGGAAGGCCTTCTAATGCTGACACAACATTTATTTTTTAAAAGGCAGTTATTTTATAAAATATATAAATTCTTGCTTTTATATGAGAAAACATTCAACGTGAAGTCATCCGCTGGGAAATAAGAAGAGCCCAAATGAAAGTCCTGTAACTGCTGTGACTGGCCCTGCAGAAACTGCCATGCTTCATTGGAAAAATGGGGCTTTTAAAGGTAGTAATATACAAGTAGTAAAAAGCTCTGTGTGGTACACAGGATTTCCAGAGAAACAGGACTTCAGACAGAGTGTATGTGTATGTCCTTGAGAATACATTAGCTAACGGTTATCTAAAAAACATCTCATTGGTGGAGAGGTGGGCAATTTGGGGTCCTTGGGAGTGTGGTACATAGAGGCACCTAGCTCTACACCATCAAAGCTGGATTTATGTTTAGAGGCCCAGTATTCCAATAACAACTGTGGTGCCTGCTCACATATACAACTTTTCTTTGCTAACAAGCTGTCAGGAGTACAAACAGAAATTGACCAATCCTCCCCTGAGATAGTGATGTTAAAAGGACTTATTTACTTTGACTTACTGGAGCTGTATGAAGCTACTGTTCTCTCTGTACCCTTGGCCTTGATGATTTGGTGTGTGTGTGTGTGTGTGTGTGCGTGTTTGAGGCTCAGTTTGCCTCTACAGATTAATGAGACAAAAACAACATGTCTGAAAACCTTCAGTGTGAACTGAATACATCTTGAAGTAGGAATCTCCAACACTGATGCATTTGCAGGGACCATGATGGACCATTTGAGTGTTGAAGGCCAAGGCTAGCAAGCCCAGGGATGAAAATAAACTATTTCCATGTACCATTAAATGAAAATGTAATCTGTATATGAAATACCCTTCAATTGCTGATTTCTTTCTTTTAAAACAATGCTCTGACTTTTGATTTACAACATCATGGGATACCTTTCAAATTAGTAATATATTTAAATTATGATATTTTAAGAAATACAAGGTTTTGGAAGGTGATTGAAAAAATGTAATCTTGTAGGAAAGTAATCTCATGGTGTGACCTTCTCTCTCTTGTCCTCACATTTCCTTCATGGGTGCGATTTTCACACACATATTGCTTTAATACAGTACGGCTGTGGGGCTGGTTTAGGCCTTAATCACTAAGAAGGCTAGTATGGATCTGTGTGGTGTTGCTTGGTGGCATAGCAGGGAAAATTCATATGGAACCGTCGGCTCCAAGTAGACATTACCAGACTGGGAACAGTATTGGTCACTGGGAAAGCCAATAAAGATTTATGGGTTCAGAAGGGAATGGCTGTGTGGGAACAGCACAGTGGGTAAAAATGAAGACGTTAATGCAGTGTGTGCTTGTGAGGTTTTTGTGTCTAAGTGAATGGGCCCTATGTGAAACACTGGATATTTGACAGCTTATCCTGTTTAGAATTAAAAGCATAATTACACAAAAGAGCTTGAGAAAGGGTGGAGCCTCTCTTTAGTCTCTATTCCCTTTCAAACTCTCCTAGAGGCAAAAAAAAGGTTCCCACATCTCTGTTCTGGCATACTTCACTATGCCGCACCCCTGATGCTTTGTACCAGCTCTTAACATCTGACAGGACTTTGCCTTGTAGCTTAATAGCTGACTAACTAAGTTATATACTGTCTTAATTGCTGGTTAACTAAGTTATATACAGTCTTAATAGCTGGCTAACTAAATTATATACTGCCTTAGTTATAAGTCCAACAGCAATCAATTAAACTGGGATAATAGTCCTTCTGACGATAATTCTGATTTATGTCTATGGTTGTTAAAAACTTTTCCACGGTATATGATATGAGACAGTCTTCTAATTAATTGCTTTTTTCCCCTTCTACATGGCATGAACTAAATACTGACTATGTCTGCACTCAATACACTCCACAATGGTGACATGTTATAGTGTATGTCTGCTTTCTTTCAGGGTTTGTGGCAAGCTAAATGCAAGCTATTTAAATGTTTCATTATTGAAAACTAATTATCAGTCCAGCTAGGATCAGCTTTGTATTGTTTTTTTCTCACTACACCCCACAGGTCAGGTAGAGATTGACACTACTAGAAGCCTGTGAAATCAGTTATAGCACAGCTGCTTCTGCTTGAGGGTACAATGGAGTACTGTAGCATGAAGACACAATGAGCAAGGACTACTAAAGTAAGTTAGTTTTCTAAGTAGCATAGTCTTGAATTGTTGAAGCATAAAATATCAAGACTTTGTGCTATTAAGCAAATGTTTTTGAATCAGTACAGGTCTTGTCACGGGAGGCCAGTCCCGCAGCACTGACGACACGCACCCTCCTTCACTTCACAGCACCAAAACACTCCCACGGTCCCAATCACCCTGTTTCTAATGCGACACACCTGTTCCTCGTTTTGTTTTGCTCCCATATAAACCCCACAGGTTCACTCCTCCAGTGCAGCGCTTTGGAGCAACTTCCCCGGAGCTTTTGACGGACGCTTTGCGCTTCACACGAGCTGGTTTGTTTACCTTGTTAGTATCGCTGCATTGTTTGCGTTTGTCTAGCGCTCTGGCGCTTACGTTGACTGTTTTTGTATCCTTGCGTATAAATGGAAAGTAAAGATGTGCCTCTACCACCCTCGCCTCCTGCTTCCGTCTCTTTGATCTATACATTCAAAAATAATAAGACATTCAAATTTGAAATGTCGTCAAAGATAAAACAAGAAATAACAACTAAATAGTAGAATGTAAACAGCCATGATACCACACTACTACTGCAGTGGCAATGCCCCATGCTAACACTCCTTACCCAGGTGAGACAGCATATCTCAGGATATCCAGGATATACAGAGTTAGGTTTGACCAGGAACTGTTGTGTGCACAAAACAACCATACTGGACAATGGAGACATGTAAACTATTAAAGTGAAGCTTCACAGTTGAGTTTTCTCATTGCAAACCTACATTTTGGAGGGATATAGGCCTATGCGATGCTTTTAAAGATGCTTTAAATAACCCCCTTTGATTTGTCATACCTCTAAATTTACCTCAAATCAATTTAAATGTAAGTTGTTCATTAATGTGCATATGATATGCACATGAAACAGATTTTACATGCATGTGGAATATATGTGTACATGACATGTTACAGAATCTTACACTACTGGGCAGTTCTCCCACCATACTTATTTACCCTCATTGAAAAGTGCAATTTAGGACAATTCTTCAAAATATATTGATTGATTATAAAAAAGAAAGCTAATTTAATTGTTTTATCTTCTCAATATCTGCATAGTAGAAACAATGTTTTTCTACAGTATTTATCAGTATAGTAGATGATAACAGTGCCCTAAGTCTTCATATCTTGTAGCCAAATAGCTGACTAGCTACATTACATACTATCTTACCAGTGTGCTCTTAAGTGTTATCTGCAAGTTACTCATAGAACAAAGAGTAGATGTAGCTACTGTGTCTGATATAGACTTGATAACGTGAGTGTAGAAAAGAATCTCCTCCTTTCTGTCATTCTTTGAAGTCTTCTGTTTACAGACCTTTGACCTCTCATAGTAAATCATCCTTATACTAGATGGCGTTGTTTCACGAACCGAAAACATCTAGCAATTTCCTGCGTTACCCGGATATGTTTCACCGAGTGTCTCCTCTGTATTGCTAAGCTTGTTATAAAAAAAATATTCGAGTGTGTTTTTCTGAACATATAATGAAAGTGGACGTTAATTTAAACCAAAAATCCGGATAAACTAAAATTAACTCGAACAAAGGTAAAAGCTCGTGAAGTTGTAATTCCTGCTTCATTGAAGTGGCTAGCTAGCTAGTTAGTGTTTTGTTCTAGTTCAGACAAAGGTTGAGTGTAACGTTAGCTGCTTCTCCTAGCTAGCTAGTAGCTAGCTTATCAGTATATCTTAAAAACCTTTCATAGATAATTATAGCTAGCTAAGTAGCTGAATGTCTCGATAGTGGCTCGTATATATGACCGTTTTAGCTCCATGAATGCTGCGTTCATATAAACTGGTTATTTTAAACATTGTTTATTTTAGCAAAACTGCCTGGCTAACTAGATAGCTGTTATTAGCTAACGATACCTTGCCCTGTGTTTTCAAACTTGAAAGGGTAGCTAGCTGATGCAGTATCAACGTTAGCTGAAATCTACGCGGTGGAAGCAATGTTTGATTGACATTAGAACACGACGCCAAACGAAGTCATGGAAAGAGGTAAGATGAGAGGTCCACGGCATTGTAAAAGGACGCATTTTGAGAATAACAAATGTGCTTTGCTAATTTGCGTTAGCTGTACCATGAACACCCATATATGAAGTGTTTACAGTGTTGATCCGTGTTTGGGTTCCGGGTGGTGTATTGTATAATTAATTATAGTGCAAATGTCAAATCTGGATTAATTTTTGTTTTAATACTAAAAATTGCAATAATATATTTTCTAATTCGAGCAATAGGAAGTTGTCTTGGTTATGTCACATGAATAATGAGGGATGCGTTATCCCCATTTCATAAAATATAGTTTCATTGATTAAAATTAGAATTATAAAATTAGCCACAGAAAATGGAGTGTTTTTCCACTTTGTCGTTTTGTTACTGCCCATGTCCACTGTGTGATTGAGTGTGACTAAAAAAAGGCTTTATAGACATGACTACTCACTAACTGCAGTTGACAAGCTACTTCGTCTGTGTACAGATATTAAGGTAGATGTTGGCTCTGCAGTGGTTGGAGGGTCAACTGTTGGAAGTATGGCGACACAGAACAGGTCTGAAGATGAGGAAACAACAGGTGTGAAGGACGTGAAAAGAACAGCAGCTCAGGCCTTCAGTGGTGGTGGTTTGGTTCCTAAGAGGAGAAGTTCTTCCAGGTGTGAACCTCTTTGAACTATATTCTTGGGGAGTACCATATATGCTGAGGTGCCAGATCATTAGCTACACCTACCCTCTTGCTATACCAGTGAGCTGCAAATACGGCTTTTATTCCAATCAGTTTTATGGACTCGTTTACACGATTAAAGGCGTCTTATCTGCATGTTACAAGTTCCATATTTCCAGTGGCTCTCTTTTATCTGTTATCTTTTTATAACTTTTGGGTGGTTATTAAAAGATTTTTGGAGTAATTTGTTTAATTGACATAAACCAGTGAGAGTTTACATTAACTGAAGTTTAGTCATGTGTTTTAAAACAGATGTCAAGCAGAGATATTTTTTTTATTTGTTTAATTCTTGCCACAATGGAACGGTTTCAATCACATTTCTGTTTTCATAGGTCAATTAAGAGAAAAAAATTTGACGATGAACTTGTTGAGAGCAGCCTGGCTAAATCATCGAGCAGAGTAAAGGGTCCTCCGCTAATCGAGCCAGTTCGATGTACTGGCACTGAGCCATCAGCCAATGAAAAGAAGAAGGTAATAAATATAAATCACATTGTTTCCAGTGAAATCGCTTAACAGATCTAAAGAGTACATAACGTATACAATGTTATATACAAAGTTTCATAAATAGAACTATGGGTTCCAAATATATATAGTTTTTACTGTGTATATTGTCACTCCATTGCTGTACTGATGGAGCCTAATATTCCTGTGTTTTACTATGGGTGTTTGTAAACAAATTACTATTAAAAATACATGCATTCATGTTTTTTTATTCTTTGTGTTCCAGGTTTCAAAATCCAGCACCTCCTTAACTCCACCGCTCACCATGGTAATCGCACCCTCCCCGATTACCAAGAGAGTAAAAAAAAGCAAGCAGCCTTTGCAGATCACCAAAGATCTTGGACGCTGGAAGCCTACTGATGATCTGCTCTTAATTAATGCAGTGCTACAGGTTATAACCACTTAGTACCACTTTTTGTCAGCCAACAAGGCATTATGTTTTTCATTATTATCTTATTAGTTTATATTGTAAGTACAAATTTATAGAAAAGTGCTTAATGAGCTAAATTTAGCGCTAAAATGTTTTTAAGCAATGAATGTTTTCTGATAATTTTTTTGGTTTTGTTTTGTGACTGTTCACATTTCATAATTGCTTAATGAATACCGTTGTGGTGATTGCAAACCACATATTTACATAGCTTGTGTTATTGCATTCAGACGACTGATCTCACGGCTGTTCACTTGGGAGTGAAGTTCAGCTGCCGCTTCACGCTCAGGGAGATTCAGGAACGGTGGTATGCTCTGCTCTATGACCCTGTCATATCAAAGTAAGTGGTTTTATCAGCTAGTGGATTTTCTTTTTATGTAAAATATCAGCTTGCTACACACAGTACTGTTTAACTTCCTTTTGCAAACAAAGAATTTTAGCTCCAAATCAGTTGACTTTGGCTCTTAGTGTCTCACTGTCATGATTCTCTTTTCAAACAAACCACTACATTAAATGGTATTTTTTTGTTTGAATGATCAGTTGAAATTTTGCTCAGTGACCATGAAATAAAAAAAAAGTTAGAAAGCTTCTCTCAGTGTAGAGATCCTCAACATGCTTTGTTTCAACCGTGGTGAGTGCATTTCATAATTGGCATGGTTTTTGTAATGCTGTTTTCTCATCCAAAGGCTGGCATGGCAAGCCATGAGACAACTCCACCCAGAGGCTATCGCAGCGATACAGAGTAAAGCTCTATTTAGTCAAGCAGAAGAGGCCCTGCTAGCTAAGATTAGCTCAGTGAGTCAGCAATTTTTTGGATCTTAATATCTGCAATCACACAGAGTACAAACTGTCTGTCAGATGTTTAAATGCAACTTCCCACAGCAATTCACATATCTTCTTGATCCTTTCCTGTTGCTTTGTTTGTTTTTCCCTACATTTCACTCATGGCACACATTTTGCGTTTGTTTGTGGTTGGTATTGAGGTAAGCACTTAAGTTTTTTCTGTTTGTGAACCACTCTGAGTAGAGCAGTCAACCAAAGCTGGAGGTGTTCCAGGACTTGCTGAGCAACCATCCCAGTGTATTCTACCCATCTCGCACGGCTAAGAACTTGCTGGTGCACTGGCAACTGCTTAAACAGTACTACCTACTAGATGATCAAAGCGGTGAGCCAGTGTTTCTGTGCTCTAAAACTAACCAACTAAATTGATTATTTAAAAAATCTTAGTTAAACATGTTTAGTAAATTCTGTGGTGTTAAAATTAATTGTGCACACAATTATTTCTTTTCCAGTCCAACCACTCCCCAAAGCAGACCAGGTTCTTAACTTCTCGGATGCAGAACAGATGGTCGATGATGCCAAGCTAAAGTAATAATTCGATTTAGTAATAATTCAATAATAATTTAGTAATAACTCAATTCAGTAATGATTCAATAATAATAATGATAAAATCATTTACAACATTGCAATTTGCACTGCACCTAAACACATTTTGTGCTTAGTTGTATATTTTATTAGTTGCTCAGAATGTACAAGGAACTGGGTTCTGTATTCTTGTGGATACATTTTTATTAAAACAATGTGGACAGAATGTTTAGTGTTTTGTGACTGGCATGTCTGCAATGCTTACTGACTAAACTGTATGGTTTAGGGACAGCAGAGATGAGGTCCTGGAACATGGTGAGTTGGGCGGCCATTTGCTTGGTTTGTTTCCTAAGGCACTGTGGCAAAAGTGACCACATTTTCTTTAATTTGTCCATTTGTTCTGCATCTCTTGTTAACCTCGCCACCATCGACTCTCCTTGACTTTCTTCTTGTAGAATTGATGGTGGCAGACAGACATCAGAAAAGAGAGATCAGACAGCTGGAACAGGAACTTCCTCGCTGGCAGGTCCTAGTGGACAGCATCACAGGTGAGCGTCATAGCACCCAGGTTGGGCTTGCTGAGGTCCTACTGGACAACATCATAGGTCATCGTCATAGCACCCAGGTTGGGCTTGCTGAGGTCCTACTGGACAACATCACAGGTGAGCGTCATAGTGCCCTGGTTGGTCTTGCTGAGGTCCTACTGGACATCATCACAGGTCATCGTCATAGTGCCCTGGTTGGGCTTCCTGAAATCAGTTAGGTATATCAAAACAGGTTTTATGATCTGCTTACATACTGAAGGTACAGTGAAAACAGTTCCACAAGGCATTAGGCGCACTTTTCTTTTATCCGTTCATGATTTGTTTGCAGGCATGAACTCTCCAGATTTTGATAACCAGACATTGGCAGCATTAAGAGGCCGCATGGTCCGATACCTCATGAGGTCTAGAGAGGTGAGTAATGTGCTCTGGTTTTCTAGAGAGGTTATTTTATATACTCTCTTTTTCAATCAGAAATGTGTAGTGGTATTTCAGTGATTTTATTTATTTATTTATTTATTTATTTTTATTTTATATATTTTATTTTTTTGCTTTTGTTTCGTTTTATTGTACTTTGTATGAGGAACCAGGATGTCTAACTCCACTAAGCCTAGTTCGTGTTAAACAAAGATAAATCGCTGTCATGTGGTGCAAATGGAGGTTAACACAACATGGAATAGGAATGTGTGTTTCTGAGACTTTGTTTGTTTTGACCTCTGATGCTGTAGCAGATGTAACATCTGAACATTTAATGCGGCAACGACCATAAAACCAAGCTTGGCCATCTATTATTTACTCATTGAATAACTAGTATTTTATGTGATACATTTGTGTTAGTAATTTAGATTAGATAAGATTCAACTTTACTGCCATTGTGCTTGTACAGGTACAGAGCCAATGAAATGCAGTTAGCATCTAACCAAAAGAGCAATATAGAGTATTATTTACATAAAGTGCCGAAGCAGCTATGGACGATGGTGCAGTAGTAAGTAATATATACACAAGAATATAAGCACATCAATATATATCTATATATATTCATCTATATACATATACACACACACACACACACACATTAATGAGAAGGTTATTGGAGAAAACCATAAGCATATTGCTAGGAGCAGCAATCAGATGAAGGTTTGAACTATAGAGCAGTGCGAGCACACAGTATATACAGAGCAGAAAAATAACAATCTGTAGTGGAGTAAGTAAAGAACAGTGCTATGTAATGAGTGATGGGCGAGCATATATGAATAAGATGCATTTACAGTGCAGAGGGAGCAAGGGAACAGATAGAGGGAGTGCAATTGTAAGTTAAAGTGTCCGTGCAGCATTCATCAGGGTCACAGCCTCATGGAAAAAAACTCTTCCCGAGTCTGCTGGTGCTGGAGCAGAGGCTCCTGTAGTGCCTGCCAGATGGGAGGAGGATTGTTCCTTGTTGTTCAAGAAATTGTAAAATATATACATATTTCTTTATCAAATTTTTTTTTTTTTTTTGTTTGTTTAACAAGCATTTAATTTATGTCAATATAGTTTGTGTTTTAACTTTTACTGATTTTGGTTGTTTTTGCTTTTATTCTTCCATCTTTTTTATTTTATCTTTGACGTTCTCCCCTCTAAATAAAGGTGTCAAGATTTATTTTATTTTTTCGAATTGATTCTGTAACCACTAAAAATTAATGAATGCTCTGTACTGTCGTAGATCACACTTGGCCGGGCCACCAAGGACAAACAGATAGATGTGGATCTGTCTTTAGAGGGACCCGCATGGAAAATTTCCAGACAGCAGGGTATATATTAAAATAAATGTTTTCTGCTGAACATCACCTTATTATTTCTTCGTACTCATAAAGCATATATTATTTAGATCTTTGACTTTGTTTGCTACAGTTCAGATCAGCTGTTCTGATTTAATGCAGACAGGTTATAGCGTTTTTAGATCATTGTTGGTCATGGTTTTGTCCAAAGGTTTTGTCTGTTCTTTTGTCTGTAGGGATCATCAAACTGAAAAACAATGGTGATTTCTTTATTGCAAATGAGGGCAGAAGACCGATCTACATTGATGGCAGACCCGTTCTCTCTGGTAACAAATGGAAGCTTAACAACAACTCTGTGATGGAGGTAACTAAAGAATTGTGTTTGCCATGGCACCTACTGTAAAATAACTATGCAGTATAAGACTCTGTAAAAAAAAAACTATGCAGAATAAGAACAAAATATAGATAATAATCTTCAAAAACAATTTTATAGTGAAAATGTGTTAAATAACCTGCTTGGCACTTCCTCCGGAGAACAGAATACTGAGCAGGTCTCTCCCATTTGTCCAGATTGCAGGTCTTCGTTTCGTGTTCCTCATCAACCAGGAGCTGATCTCTCTTATCAAAGCAGAAACGGCCAAGATGAACCAGCAGTGATTCGCAGAACTGCACCTCTCCATCTGAATGCAGGCGCACAGAGCTAAATGCCTGACGAGGCAGACAGCAGAATGACTCGGGGACATTAACTGGGCTGTAAGCTCAGTGCCGTGCCCTGCATCTTTAAGCAGAAGAGCGTCGATTGTTATGTAGATAAATGAGACACAAAGAGTTCAGTTATAACAAGGACTGAAAAAGGGCCCTTGAGCACTAAGTAAAGGATTTTATCCGGTTCCACATGGTAGGGTTCATATACAGTAATCAGACTTCTATTTGAATGGGGTGCTTTAAAAAGGTACAGCAGTGCTTAAGTTCACATTACAGTAAAAGTGAAGCTATACCAGGAAATGCACCGCCATATTGCAGAGCCTATATGTGACACATAGTGAAGCTATGGAAAATGGATAAGAGAGCTTTTTTCTTTCTTTCTTTCTTTTTGGAATAACAATGTTCTTAACAAGTGCAGAATACTTCTAGCCAAAATGCTGTTATATGTATAGAGCTGCATTTGGATTATTTAGGTGTACAGTCCCTGCCCCAGGTGGGGGTTAACCATGAGAACAAAACACTTTAATGAAATAGTTGAAGTACCAGTCAGATGTTTGAGAGCCCATACTCTCTGAAAACTGCTTTGTTCATAATTGGCAAGGTTTTATTGTTTGTAAATAATTAAAAAGAAATTGTAACTTGTGCTATACTAAACAGTTTAGCACAGGAGTGTCAAAGAACTGTCTAAAAATTTCCGGGATTTCTATTTTCAGTTAAATAACTTTTTAAAACAATTTACTTAATCATATGCTCATATTTAAAGTCAAAGCTGCCAACGCAATTATAAAAGTTTATACAGTTGAATAAGGGGAAAATGTGGTTTCAAACAGATGTACTCAAACTTTTGATCTGTATTATACCGGTCAAGATAAAATGGCTGAATGCCTTGTATACACCGTAAACACTGAAAATGTCTTGAGTGAACGAACCGTGTTTCAAGGTTAGGCCACTTCTACAGGCAGGATCGTAAAACGTTACTGACTGCTCAGTGGCCAGCTATAACTTTGACAGAGTTGTATACTGGCTTAGTAAGTCAAGGTGACTGGACTTGGTATAACATTTTGCCACGCATCTGAGAAGAACTCAGTGTTACAAGTCCTTATTTTTGCATCTGAAACTAAGGGTATGGCGGTTTTTAAATTAGTTTGTTTTGACCATGGGTATGGGAAACATTTTTGCTTCCTTTAAAGCATATTCATAGTATTAAGTGCAATGAACCTTGCTTAAGTCTTGCTGAACCTTAAAATGTTATGAATAATTTTAACCCAATATGGGTTACTTTTTGATGTATTTCTTGTTAACATTTTTCCATGTTAAGTTCCGTGGCAAAATAGGCGTAGTTAGTTGCTTCAGTCTGTTTATTTGAAACAGTATGAGGAAGGGTGAGCCTTCATGAACGTACTGGATTCCATGTGTTTAATCAGGTATTCAGTCTTCAATTAATCAAATAACCAGGCGAGCAAGGCAGGGTTGAGAATTTCCATTTAAAAATGTATAGTTGTATATTTATGATTTAAAAATCTCACATTTATGAACGCATTTCCTTATGATGAAGCAAAACTCTGATGTGTGAGACGCTGCCCTCAACACAAATACCGAATTAGCAATAAAGCAGTTAGCGGGCTACGCGTCGCTTCATACAATTAAGTGACATATAGATGCCGAGTACATATAAGCGCAGGCTACAGCTGTGTTGTGCAAATAGCGTATTTTTTTTTCACCATGTTGACGTCAGAGTCCTACTCCCTGAAAGAGCTTCCAAGGCTGGTTGGTGTACTAGATATTTGCTTGTTGTGCACCGTATCAAGCAGACGCAGCGGGGCGGTGGAGAGAGGACACGTGAGATCGAATAGATTAGGACATCGCTTACAGTGCAAGTGAGTAAGGTTATTGCCTAACTCGTAGAGGTATATCAACATGAATTGCGGCTATTTATTTTTTTTGCTATTTCGGTTCTCAGTTAAAGTTGGATTAGTAAGTGCGGTAAATGTTGATGGCTAGAAATTACGCTTGCTCAACCGCGCTCCGTCAAGCTTTAAATAATGTTTTGTGTTGCGTAACGTTATTCGGGCGTGTAGCCTACTTTTTACATTTCTTTTAATTGATGGAGGCGAAAACTCTTGATTCTTCGTTATTGTGTTATGTGTTGGGGCTTCGGTGCTAGCTGTTCAAGTTTAGCATGGTGGGTCTCTTCCCTCGATATTCATACACTTCTCGTTTTTCACAAACTACAGACTTTAACTAGGTATGCTGTAAACCATTCTTGTGTGTGATGGCTACCATACAATGTTAAGCGAGTGGATCGATGCGGCCAGTTTATGCATGTGGAACTTGACTGATGCCTTGGACTGCCGGTTTAATTGCTTAATAAGAAAATGGTATTTCCTTTTCCATAGTATCCTGACAAACCGGTTTGTGATAGCAATTCCATTTATTCTTTGCTTAAACTGTTTGTCTCACTTTCCAAAGCACCAACGCTCGGTTTCAGCGTTTGCACGTGGAACTAACTGTTGAAATGGGTAAAATCGTATGGCTTTGTACATTAGCTAAAAGTACAGTTAACTGAGGTGGTCTTTGGACATGTAGGATACTCAGGATATGTCATGTTCGAGAAAACTGTCTACTGCGTTGGGTACCGTAAAATGAAATAAAATATAACGACTGCAATGACAAATGAGTCTACTTTTTTATTTTTCCAACGAACCCCCCCATTTCTAACAATCTGCTGTGCGACCCCCACTCTTTCCAGCCACAAAGACGTGTGTTAAGATGATGTAGCTAGCTAGCTAAGATCGGCTCTTAAGAGAGAAAAACTATTTGGGAGGGTTACACTGGGTGACAGATCGGTACATATATTGGCAATGATAAGGCAAGCTTTTGTGCCTTACCAAGTCATGTGGGGTTTCGTCTGACAGCTCTTTTTGAATGGAATTTAAATGGGTTCAATTAATAACCAGTTCTTTTCTAATATGACATTTACTGCACCGTTTTCAAATATTTGTTCCCAAGTGTGTGCTTTTTCCCTTCCTCCAGAACAACCTATGTGAGTAATTTATCCTTTCATGATGAGTAACAATTTCAAATATAAAACATCTGGACAGGTCCTTGGCGCTTATATAATCCAATTGTGTACTGCAGTGTGTGGTTGAGTGAGCCAATTACTGGCCTAAATGACAAACAGAATCAAAGTCCTCTCAAATGTCCACATAATATAATCACCACTGTACCTAACTGCTTGTTGTAAATATGGTTACACCAAACCAAAGCTCAGCGTGGTTAGTGATTGTTCTTTCCTTCTCTCCGTTTGTCATTTTTACAGCTCACTAATGCCATGCAGCGTCTCAGATATTGCCAGGGCCTTTCATGTGTTTTCAGTCCCAGTGCTCAAAGGTATGTCAGTCAGTCAGTCAGCAATTATGTTGTAACCCTGTAAAAAAAAAAAAAAAAAAAAAAAAAAAAAGGTTTTATGTCTCAGGTCATCGCATAATTGTTTTTCTAAAGTGTTGCTTTGTTACTCAGTTCCTGAGGTTCACCATTTAGCATTCTAGAATGCTTTTATGACCACACTCTTGGCATGAGACATATAGTCAGATTTACTATTTGATGTTATTGAATTCATCTTTGTTCTCAAACAACTTATTCCACGCTGAAGTATTTTCTCTTGGACCACAAACAGTATGCTTTAGGACAGGGAAAATGTAACTTCCCATAGTCATCCGTTATACACAGGGCCTTTGCTGCTATCATCAGCGGTAGTCATGGCATAAGGTAAATCCCAACCTTGGCATTTCTTCATAGCGCCTCGAAGCTGAAGAACAACATTCCTCTGGCATCTGTGTGTTCGGGACTTCTCTCTTACCGCTGGAAGAGCAGGAGCAACCACCAAGGGCAGGGCTACTACAGCTCTTGGCAGTCAAGGCTCAGATATGTCCTGACGAGCCTGGTGGCCGGTAGTGGAGCTGTGGTAGCATACGGTCTCCATCAGGCGAAGGTAATTTAACTAAATGTATTTCATTTAAAGGTGAAGGCAACGTCAAGAACCCCCCAAAAAAGAGATTCCTCCCCCCTAAAGATAACATATAGATGATGTAACTTCTACTCTATTAAAATATAGCCAAAAGCCGTGTTCATAAGTACTAGAGCTGTTCCGTCTTTTATTTTTTTAATTCTTCTAAAAGGAGTGGTGGAAAAGATATGAGCAGGTTACAAGGCTAAGCCTTTGAATTAGTCTGTCAGTAATGTCTTTTGAGTTAGTAAGGCGTTTATACTAAAAACGCACAAGATGTTGATGAGTGCCTAACAGGTTGGCAGGCATTTGAAAATGCCTTCAAGTTAACTATTGAAAGCAAACAAAAACAGGAACAACCAGTACTACGGTATGTGCTGTCATCTGGTGCCCCAGTGTATTTATTAACTAATTATTATATATTAACAAAGTACTCTTGCTTTGTTGTTCTTTTTTCCCCACTACCATCCATGGCTTCATTATCTGGGCATGGTATTTCCTTCTTAATAATATATAAACTCTTGTGTTTCTTCTTTGACTGAATCATGTATTTTGATTTCACACTCTAGTCTGAGCAAACATCTGCTTCAGGGCCTCAGACAGTTACCCTGCCTGTCTACACCCAGGAAGAAGTTATGAAACATTGCTCCCTGGAAAAGGGCATATGGGTCACTTACAATGGAGGTGTCTATGATATCACTGACTTTGTGGCCATACATCCTGGTGGCGACAGAATCCTGCTGGCTGCAGGTGGCGCTCTAGAGCCCTTCTGGTCACTGTATGCCGTGCATGGGCAGGAGCATGTTCAAGAAATCCTGTCGCAGTACAAGGTGGGTGTTCTTCGACCTGAGGACTGTAAGCAGCAGGAAATGGCTAATCTTGCAGACCCTTATTCCACCGACCCGCCTCGTCACCCTGCCCTCAATATCAACAGCCTGAAACCTTTCAATGCTGAGCCTCCTCCTGTCCTTCTTACAGACAGCTATATCACCCCCTCTGCCCTCTTCTTCAAGCGCAACCATCTGCCCGTACCCCAGGTGGATCCCAACACATACAGGCTGGAGATAGAGGGCCTCCCGGTGGGTGCTGTGTCGTTAACATTGGATGAACTTAAATCTCGTTTTCCTAAATACACTGTGACCGCGACCATCCAGTGTGCAGGGAACCGCCGATCTGACATGAGCAAAGTTAAGGAGGTTAAAGGGCTGAACTGGGGCTTTGGGGCCATAAGCAATGCTACGTGGTCAGGGGCCCGTCTGAGGGACGTCCTATACCACTCTGGCTTTAGCCCTGAGGTGGCAGCTAAGGCTAGGCATGTGCAGTTTGAAGGTTTGGACTGCGACGTGACCGGTACGTCATACGGAGCCTCCATCCCACTGAGCAAGGCAGTGAGCGAAGAGGGAGATGTCCTTCTAGCTTACGAGATGAACGGTGAAGAACTCCCTGCAGACCATGGCTACCCTGTGCGCGTGATTGTGCCTGGAGTTGTTGGAGCGCGCAACGTCAAATGGCTGGGCAAGATAATTGTCAGCGAGGAAGAGAGTGAGAGTCACTGGCAGCAGAATGACTACAAAGGTTTCTCCCCGGGCACCAACTGGGACACGGTGGACTACAAATCTGCTCCAGCCATCCAGGAACTTCCTGTTCAGTCGGCCATCACGCAGCCGGCCGATGGGTCCTTTGTGGACAGTGACATGGAAGAAGTGAACGTGAAAGGTTATGCTTGGAGTGGTGGAGGGAGGGAGGTGGTGCGGGTGGATGTCTCGGTGGATGGCGGAAAAACGTGGCATGTGGCTGAACTGCAGGGCGATAAGGAAGGTGAAGCCCCTGCACCTTCACCCCTGCCTGGACGAGCGTGGGCCTGGAAGCTCTGGGAGATAGCAGTCCCTCTGCCAGAGGGAGCAGAGGAGCTGGAGATTGTATGCAAAGCAGTTGACAGTAGTTACAATACACAGCCTGACTCTCTGCCACCTATTTGGAACTTAAGGGGAGTGCTTTGTAATGCCTGGCATCGAGTAAAGGTGAAAGTAAGATGAAGTCTTGGGAGGAATGGAATACCCAATGAAGGAGACATTTAGTGATTTAACTCAGGAATGAGAGAAAACATTTGCGTGAGGTATGGGTTCATTTGACAGTGTGTAGGGATGGTACCATAACCTTCAGTTAGAACTGCTTAAGATAATTCTTATAAAACACCTAAGGGCAATCAGTCATATAATCAGCAGAAAGACTGGCCATCTTCAGGTTACAACAAGCAGCACTTCTTCAGTAGCTAAATGTTTTTCAGAAATGCTGAACATAGTAAGCAAGATTAGCGAATTTGTGTTGAGTTGTGTTGACCAACAATTGGATTTTTCCACTCTTGCATGGAAATGAGTGAAGGACTGGGATATTTCAAATTACACTCACCTTTATTTTTGAAAATGTTTTTATTCATTCATATTATTGTTTTGGAATGTATTTAAATAGAACGGTAGATGTTGTATTGTCAATATCTCTGTAAAATCAACTTGATTTTAGCCTGATCTGTTTTGCTGTTCATGCTTTTAAGAAAGTTGCTAATATTTAACAAAATTCATGACTACGAATGTATACATATGACATTTGTACCTCTCTGTGTGATGTATGACATGCATTCCATTTCAGGTCATAATATGGATCACTTACAATCATTCTTTTTTTTTTTCCTGTGGAAATAATTACTGCGTATTAGTTACTGTTATACTCGATTGTTAAATTTAAGTATGTCACTTGATTGTTGCAGGGGAATCTTGCTGCTAACTAACACTCTTAATCCAGGAACAGAACAGGAACAGTCATTTGTTGTTTGCAGTTACAAATAATAAATAAATGATAGTTTAAGAATAAGTTGTCGTCTGATTTAACTTCTTCCACAAATGTTTAGTGTCAGCTTAAAATGCAGATTCAGATCACGGACCTTTCACAAATCAGTCACAAATCTTGCTGACAAACCTGCAGACTAACTGGGGGTAGTCAGGCTATAACAAATTTGATTTCTACATGTAGTTTGAGATTAATAGTGATGCAGTCTAAAATGTGGTTGCATAGAGGTTGTAAATACATTTCCATGTGTCTGTACAACCAGTTAACATCAAGTAATATTATGGTTTTGGCAGCCAATTCTAATCTTACCAAACCTTATCATAATCGGTGAATAAAATATAATCAATTAATAAAATGTAGTAAATTTAGAAGCATTTACCGACAGATTAGCTTTAGATACAAGACAAACAGTTTCCATCTGTAATTTATTGCATAACACAGTCAAGATTACAGCGTGGAGAATGAAGTTTAGTTGTTTTTTCTCAGAAGAAATCAACACTGACATAAGGTTGGAAAAATGTTTTGACACTCCTTGAACACATCACAATCATTGACCAGTTTTCAAAAGACACTGCATGTAGACATGAGAAAGTTAAGACTGTTTCTATGAACCATCTCTACATTACCGAGAAAAATGTTGAATTGCCTCCTGACACGTGATAAGCATGTTTGAGACTGACTTAAAATTCACTTAAGCTCAATACTCTTCTCCTTCCTCCTCTCCCTCTCCTTCAATAGAGTCAACGCCAACCTCCTCATAATCCTTCTCCAGGGCAGCCATATCCTCTCTGGCCTCAGAGAACTCTCCCTCCTCCATACCCTCTCCTACATACCAGTGCACAAAGGCACGCTTGGCGTACAT
>JAOXYF010000019.1:7651658-7679702 GCA_028565775.1 Sternarchorhynchus goeldii
CCCGCAATCAACAAGAATCTGACAGAGATGATTAAAGCAGGTGATTAACAACTGCTTGTTCCAGGCTTTTAAATTGGATATTGATGATTAGGTAGAATTAAGGAAAAAATTAGCAACAGATAATAAGATAAAAACATAACTAGCTGCTTATGCCCATCTACTACTCTCTACTAATAGAACAAAAAATCCCAAAACTTAACTATAAACAAATGTTTCCGTTTAATTTGACTCAGTACTGTGAACCTGTGGACATACTTTGTTCGATGTTGAACATCGATAATTTTAATCAGCCAATTTCACTATGCTATGGTGCTAACAACATAAACTATTCAGCCTTAATCATACCAGTGACAAAGATTGTCACAGACCCATAAAAGATTACGTAAAATACCACACTATGTCAAATACACTCAGTCCTCTTCCTAGCTGATCACATACTGACTCAACAGTTTTAGACAAAATAGACCAAATAAAGCCAACTAGCCACCAATTGAGGCCTTTATTTACAGAAAACCTGTGAGACTTTTCTACAATATTTTTTTCCTAATAAAATTAATTAATTTGGCTTTGTATTTGAAATGTATGACCCCAAGGAAAAAAACCTATTTGATCTAAGGAGAGCACTCTCTCCAGCTGCTCTTGACATTTATTCCATTTTTTTGACATTCACTCTCCAGTCACAGCTACTCCCAGGTCATATTCCTTTACAGCTTTATATTATAAGTAGTAATGTTGTCATCATATTGCTATTTTTGAATAGGGAATATAGCTTCTTTTGTTGCCTCACAATGGTTTGTGTGTTCAGTGTTTCTGGGCTCGTTAGAATTTGAATTACTGTGGTTATGAAGGGGGAAGTAGAGGATTTCTGAATCGGGAATAAAACACTGTAATTGTGGCATTGTGTTTTCTGAAGTCTTACAAAAACATTAAACATTAAATGTAATGAGAAAAATAATAAAATGAACTGGAACAAAAAAAGCTCTGATTGTCTTGTTTACTCCATTATGCAGAAAAAATAAAATTTTAATATAGTCCTCTGAGACTAGTTAGTTATTCAAAAGGTTTAATCATGTAGCTCAAATTAATGTTAAGTTCAATTAATGGCACTATTTATGATTTCTAAAGCTTATTTGTAAACGTTCATTTTGTATGTTTTACTGTGTTTCAATCTTATCTCTTTTGCAATCTTCACTAGAAAGTTTTGGATAAGCTTTGGATAAATAACATATCAAATGTTTTCAGTAAGCAGCCTTTTGCCTCCAGAAAATAAGTATTTTGTTAAAAGTCCTAAAACATTTAAAATCATAAAAGGATTTAAAATCATTTCAAGACAAAAAAAAAATCTGTAGACATGGTAAATGGTTTATATTACAAACTGAGGTCGTTATTTTCCCTATCAAAAGGGATAGATGGATTAATTTACAGAAAACAAATAAGTGTGATATGAATTTAAACAAGAAATAAATGTATTTATGAAGAATGAAGAGCCTTGGTATTTCTTTCTAACAGAAAGGGAGAGAGAGAGAGAGAGCGAGAGAGAGAGAGAAGAGGGGGGCAGCAAGACTAAGTTTACTTTAGTACAGATGCATTTAGATTTAAGGACAGATTTAATGTTTTTAAAAACATGATGGGTTAACCTAGCAACCAAGAAAGAGTGCAAAAATAAAATAAGAAATAAAGGGCTATGTGAACATTTGAGAAAAGAACTGGTTTTATTGAAGATTTATTGAAGATCCACATATAGCAATCCCTCACCTAATCATTATAAAGATACGCGATAAATGATATGCAAACTAGACTGGTCGAATTTGACTAAGAAGGACTTCTCTAAAATAAAACAAACAAAAACTTGTGTCTAATCCGTGGAATTATTTTATTATTATGAAAAAGATTCATTCCTTTTCTATGATAAGAATTCAACCACAATTTTTCCTACACTTCACTGTCAAATGTAGCTAAGAACCTGTTTTGTTGTGTTTGTTTTTCTGTAGTTTTCGGGAAATCAAGGTATTATCTTGCTTATGTTACTTAATTCTGAAGCCTCCGGCTCTTGTTTAAAATAGCCAGGTGCATATCGTCACTGGCGCCAATATCTATAATATTATTATCGTGAAAATATCGCGGTAACCCGTTTGCGAATGTTGATAGGGTGAAAAGCATCACGTGATTTTCGTACAGCTATCGAGTCCAATAGAAGTCGACATCCTCAATGCTGTACAGTGCGCGTGGTAGAGTTTAATTTGCGCGCGAGATCATTTGTATCCTTTAGGTAAGTTGGCTAGTTTGCTAGCTGTTTTGATAACTAGCTTAGCTAAACCGTAAGTCAGGTGGTTAATTTTGATTAATCATTCATAAGATATAGATATTTGTAGTGTGTTCCAGTAATAGCTATCTTAGTAGCAAAACGGGTAGATTGTTGATTGTATATTTAAAAGTGAGTCTTACCTGGCTAGCTGTCTATATATTTTGTCTGGTGTCAAGTTATTTTGTTACTAACTATCTAGCTAACTTTAGCTCTACATTCTACCAGGTTACGTTAATCGAGCTAGCTACCTACCTTAGCAGGGTATATAGCTAGCTATCTTAGATAACTACTGTTTTATGGTACCTGTCTAGCTAATGTGTAGATTGCCACATACCCAGTACCGTTCTGCGTTGCAGGAGAAGCAGCACAAATAAACTAGTTGGTTAGTTACAAAAATGTAAGATAAAGGCTGTTACTCGATGGGTAACTGTTACATTCTTACTGATACTCGATGGGTAACTGTTACATTCACTAAGCCACTTGAAGGGAAAGAAAATGTTAGGCTAGTATAATGCACAAATATTATTTGTTGTACATGACGTAGATGAAAGAAATAATCGGCTTGTTTACTTATACGAATTTGTTTAAATGCGACCTGTTTACTTGTTATACGTATTTGTTTAGTTAACTAACAGCTGCTAATTTACAGCTGATTTTGTCTAATACATTAACAATTTAAGTCAAATTATTGAACTGTAATAAGAAAAGTACATTTATGGGCAATCTACGTTTTGCCTATGTCAATTTGAATAGACAATTCATAGCTAGGTCTTTAGCTCTCTAGATTTCTGCTAATTGGGGAACTCCTCCAAATTTGCTTACCAAATTCACGAAACCATTGGACTTAGTGGTTTATTAACATTTACGTTTAGGGCATTTGGCTGACGCTTTTATACAAAGCGACTTACAATTGTGACTGGATACAGGCATTGCATTTGAAAACAGTGAACACGGAAGCCTAAAAGGCCATTGTTGATGTTTATAAGGCCCGTCCTATGATTAGATACTCTTTTTAACCAGCACTGTCATGTTAAACTTGGGATAGCGTAGTGCATTGTCCCTTTACTGTGAAAGTAGGTTATGAATTGTAAATGTTACACTTGCATAACCATCAATCATACATTTAGCTACATTATCTCTGCCTACATGGCTTTATCAACACTACAGGCAGTATATGCTTTGGTGGCAGTAAGAGGCCATTCCCTTTGATTCAGGTTCATCAAAAATAGCCCCCCAAATGTTGTTTATTAATTTAGCTTTCTCTGTGTGTTCTTGTTAAAAAAATGTTTATAAACTAAAAGCAATTTAGAAATATGTTTGTATAGGTATAGCTTAAATTTTCTTTACAGCCATTTCTTTTCTTGCTTAAACTGGGTTCTTCCTCTTTCCCCTTTTCATGCAGTTTGAGGGAGAATTCTACCCATAGAAGGGGCATTGAATTCTACCCATAGAAGGGGCATTGCTGTGTGGACTTCTACATGATGAACTGTGAGTTGTTGGCTACGTGCAGTGCTTTAGGCTATTTGGATGGGGAAACCTACCATAAAGAACCAGACTGTCTTGGTGAGTTTGATTATGGTCCATGTTTTAAACTTTGAATAGGTGTGTATGGACACTAGTACAGTTTCATACAGTGTTCTTTAACTTCCTATTCAGAGAGTGTAAAAGACTTGATCCGTTATCTGAGGCATGAAGATGATTCAAGGGAGATCAGACAACAGCTGGGTGCTGCACAGATCCTTCAGAAAGACCTCCTGCCCATCATCACCCAGCATGGAGATGACAAACCACTCTTTGATGCCTGCATCAGGTTTGTGTGCCAAGCAATTTTTTAAGTGAAATTCACTGTTCAGTCATGTACCTTTAGATTATATGAATTATATAGTGTTAATATTGTGTAATAATATAGTAATAATGTAATATTAATTGTTAATATAGCAATTTAGCAGGAACCTATCAGGCAAGATTGTGAGCCTAGCAGCTCACAAACTGAAATGAATGAGCAGTAGCTCATTATCATTTAAAGGAACAGGCACTCAAACTGGCTGTTGTAAGCAGGGCTGGTTTGGCAGGGTGAGAGAGATGCTGTGCTTCTTAATCCTTGCGGTATTTCCACAAAGCATGTCCTCGATATTTCATTAAGAAAAGATGTACGCCACCTTAATACAAAGTGGAGATTTTATAGAAACATCTTGTGTAAATACGTTATATATTAGGGGTGAATGAATGATTTATGTTTCCATATAAACCATTTCACAGACTCATGGTCAATCTCACCCAGCCAGCACTTCTCTGCTTTGGCAAAGTCCCAGATGACCCTACGTTCCGACATCATTTTCTTCAAGTTGTGTCCCACCTACAAGCATATAAAGAGGTAGGTACCAACCTGTGAAATCACTGAAGAAAACTGTAATTACATCGGAGCATAGTGGCCAGTGTTGATGAGTAATGCATCCATTCTGCCTAGGCATTTGCCAGTGAGAAAGTGTTTACTGTGTTGAGTGAGACACTGTACAACCTGCTGCAACTGGTAAGTGTCAGTGAATGGATCTGATGGTGCAGAGATGCTTGACTATTTTTGTTCAACTGTATCTGTAATGCTTGCATATGTAATGCTTACATCGTTGCCAAACTATATTATTCAGTGAGAAAACATGCTAGTGAATTACAGGATGTTCTGTTGCAGGTTAAACTCGGGTTAAACTCGCTCCGCAGCATGTGTGTGACTGGTTCTTGGCAAGGAAGTAGTGTTATCTTGATGAAGCGGTGCTGTGTCCTCTGTTGCTCCACTGTGTTCTCCGCTCATCTCCTTCCTGTCTCAGGACTGGGAGCAGAGGCATGAGGAGGACAACCTGCTCATCGAGAGGATTCTTCTGCTGATCAGGAACGTGCTGCATGTCCCTGCCGACCCCAGCGAGGAAAAGGTTTGTGTCGACTCCGCCACATGCTCGCCTGATCACAGTCACACACAGTCTAAAACGACGCGTTGAACGCTCACGTTTTTGCTTTCGGCGCCCATAAACGAAGAGACAAACGCGTTTTATGGGTGTCAGTTTCTCATCTGTCTCGTGCCTTGTTGAAGAATGTGGACGATGATGCTAGCATGCATGACAAGCTGCTGTGGGCCATCCACATGAGTGGGATGGACGACCTGCTCAAGTTCCTGGCCAGTGCCCAGAGTGAGCAGAGGTGGAGTATGCATGTTCTAGAGGTCATCTCACTGATGTTTCGCGAACAGGTCAGCAGACTGTTTTCTTCTTCCCCTAGAACAAGTGTTATTTACTGCTTTGGTTGTTTAAACATCTCAGTTTAAACTTTTTAAACTAACCCTATTTGAACTTTTAAAATTTCTAAATTGCTTAAGGCCGTCTGTTGTTCGTCTTTTATGCAACCCCTCCTGTCCTCTTCAGAGTCCCGAGCAGCTGGTGAGTGCAGGACAGACCCGCTCCCTGCAGGAGAAACAAAAGGACAGCGCTGAGCTGGAGGCCCTGCGGCAGAAAGAACTGGCAGAGAAGCGCACCCGCACAATGCAGAGGGGAATCAGGTGTGCACAAGCGAGCTAGAGCGCATCACACACTCGTGCATCTCGCACGCGTGTCTCGTGATGAAAACTCTCATGTCCTCCGCCACAGGCACTCTCGGTTCCGAGGTTCGTATGTAGTGCAAGGATTGAAGTCCATTGGTGAAAACGATGTCATTTTCCACCAAGGGATCCACAATGTGAGTAAATGTCAACACGTTTACAACTATAGAATCTTTACTGCTTAGTTCATCCACATGTAGAGCTATAAATGGCTGTTTTATTGAATTATTCCATATATATGATGCCGCACTTGCTAGACAACCTTGAGAATTTTGAGCAAAGTTGAATGTTCTGTTTGTGCCGCTCACTGGCTGAAGAAAATTACCACTGTAGCTACACACCCTGTTAAATGATGTAATGGCGCATGGTGGGTTTGATAAATTTCGTTTGTTTTTGTTTTTTTTCTCCTACTTTGTGTGTTTACGCATTTTGTTATGCCATTTTAAGTTCCTTTTGTTATTTCAATATTTGTTTGCATTCCGTAGTTTCTTGGAATCAATGGAGATTTTTTTTTTTTATTCATTTTTATTCATTTACAAGTGAATATCCTCAACCCTTCATTTTACTTTATCCTCTACAAGTTATTTTGTTAGTTAAGTGTTCTTTTTTTTTTTTTTTCCCTCCTCCGGCAGTTTAAGAACTATTCTCACGATGCTGGAAAGGCCGTGAAACGCGTTCCCAAGCGTAAACAGCCGGCCCGAGACGGCGAGAGCCAGCGCCGCTCCGTCCTCAACGTGCGTCTCTTCCTGCGGGAATTCTGCATTGACTTCCTGGAAAACTGCTACAACAGGCTCATGTACCTCGTCAAGGTGGGCGTGGCCACATTACCGTCCAGCTCTAATGGTGCTTAATTAAAAAACAAACAACTGAACTACTTAAACACTGAAACCAACAAATCTGCAGCTAAAATTCTCACACTGAGTGATTGTCCTGGGTACTCTGAACTTCTGCATCTTGCCTTGGTTCCTCATTTCATGTCTTCGTGTCTTCAGGAGGCGCTTATTCGTGAGAGGGCGCAGCAGCACGATGAGACCTACTACTTGTGGTCTCTGAGTTTTTTCATGGCCTTCAACCGCGGCAACGGCTGCAGGGCCGAGCTGGTCTCTGAGACTTTGTCCATCCGTACGTTCCATTTTATAGAGAAGAACATCACCAACTACTACGAGATGATGCTTACTGACCGGAAGGAAGCCACGTCGTGGTCTCGCAGGTCCGTCCTCTTTATCGACTGAAGCTGTTAAACAAGCACAAACCCGAACACATTTATTAAGCAAGGTTTTCTTTGCTTTTCAAATTTTTTTTTGCAGGATGCATTTGGCTTTGAAGGCCTATCAGGAGCTACTGCTCACGGTAAATGAAATGGATCGCTCAAAAGATGAGAACATTCGCCAGAGTGGCAACGTTATCAAAAGTAAGAAACTTCATACTTCAGTGTAAAACCCATTAATTGTACATTAATAATACATTATTAATAATGAATTATTAATTGTATTAATTATTGTAATTAATATTGTACTCCCATTCAGATCTTCTCCTAGTTCTCAGCCACTGCAATTCTTTAGGCATATAGTGCACATAGTGTTACTTGGGCATTAGAAGTTCTTTTATGTTCATTCTTCAAACTTCATGCTTCCCCCTACTGCTTTCAGGTAATATCTTTTACCTCATGGAATACAGAGAGATTTTCCTCACACTCCTGCGGAAGTTCGATGAGAGAATGCAACCGCGCTCTTTTCTGCGTGACTTGGTGGAATCCACACATCTGTTTTTGCGTATGCTCGAGCGCTTCTGCAAGGGCCGTAACAACCTCCTAGTACAGGTGAACACGTGGATAAGGGCCCTTCAGTGGGGTTCGAGAATTTTGATAAATTGGTGAATTCTAAACAGGTTCTTCCCTTGCAAGTTAAAGGCATTATAATTAAATGAGCTTTTAGACTGTTGTTTAAGTATTTGTCAAGCTTGGCCAAAATTCAAAGACGACAAAAAAACAAGTAACTCTTATTTGTATATTGGTTATTTATACAGTGGTTATTGGTACTATGGTTTTGTTAGAGCCATTATCAATAAAATTATTGATTTTTTAAAAAATTTATTTATATATGTGTGTTCTGCATTTTTGAACCTCAGAAAAAGAAAGTGAAACGAAGAAAGCAGAGAAAAAACCATGTTCCCCAGTTTGAGAACACACCCGAGGCCCTGGAGGAGACCTGGCAAATTGTGTCGGAGGAACTTCGCTCCTCTGGCTTTCAGGTCAGCTCCTCCCTTTCCTGTTCTGAACATTATACTGCACTGTACTGTGTTGTGATCAGTTGCAGGACGTGACTGTATGTTGATTTATTTGTGCTGTTCATATATAGCACAATTGGGTTAGTTATGAATGACTCTGTTATGAATGGGTGCAGTTATCGGAGGCTTTGACAGAGGGCGCTGTACCCTTTGACGCCACTTCAGAGGTTCCGGTTACCGAGCAGCGTACAGAAGCCATGATCCGCATCCAGGATGCTCTGCGCGCACGCACAGGACCTGAGGCTCTCAGCTTGCTCCGTGCTGCACGGTAGTTTCTTTGCCAGCCGCTGCCGTGATGGACCCCGATCCAAACCCATCCAGCCAGCAGCTTACAATACCAGTTTGTGATCCAGGTTTCTCTCTTGAACTTTTCAAATTTTTTTTCTTCACTGTCTGAATAATGCACAGAGAGGTGTGGCCAGAGGGAGACGTCTTTGGTTCTGTTGAGGTGGAACCTGAAGAAGAACTGGAACTCCTAAAGCAAATTCTCTTTGCTGAACTTCCTAGTAAGCAAATCGCTGTAAAATTCACCAAAATTTTTGTTTTGGAGATCAGTATGCACCAGTTATTTCATTTGGAGGCCAAGTTCTAGAAAATTACGCAGCTTTTGAAGTGTATTATATCTGTAGAACTTGCCAGAGTGAAGTCCTATGTGTTTTGACCCAACCTTACCAATTAAACAAAAACCTTTTAGGAAAGTGAATGTTTCCTTTGCCATGCAGGACCATCTGTCCCAGTGCCAGTCATGGATGACGAGGAGGAAGGAACAGAACTAAACGAAGAAGAAGAACTGGAGTGTGTGCGCGTGTCTGAAACGGAGTTCAACTTCATCGACTTCATTAAGAGGTTAGTGAAGTGATCCACTAATGCAGTAATAACTTGGCAACCCTGTTAGATTTACTTTTTGATAATAACCCATGGTTCAGCTGAAAAATTTGTATTGCCCATAAAAGCATTTTCAGGCTCAAACCGTTCATCCCTTTAAGAATTTCCACAGTCGTCATGCACGTTTAGAAAGGGTTGAATTTTTTTTGCTCACCAGGTTCGCAAACCCGAACATCGTCCGCCCATACCTGGTTCTGCTGCGCTCGTACGCCACGAACTCGCCGCACACCAACCACTGCATCGTGCGAATATTGCACCGCCTCGCTGTGGACCTGAAGATGGAGGTTCTGCTCTTCCAGCTCTCCGTCTTCTACCTCTTCAACAAGATCCTGACTGACCCTGCCGCCGCTGCCTATAAGGTAGCTTTGATACAATGCACCACCACAATGGCTAAACCTGTGGTTACTAGTGCACTAGTGTTTTTGATTTCAGAGGCCAGCTTTCGGGGAACTACTGAATTGGTCGGTCGACAGTGCTGAACAGTCAGTGGTGGCAGTAAGGAAAGCACCTTTCTTTTTTCTTTTTTTTTGCTCTTCCTGACAGGAGCTGGTGACGTTCGCCAAGTACGTTCTGAATCGTTTTTTCAGCCTTGCAGCTCAGAACAAAAAAGCCTTTATCGAGCTCCTTTTCTGGAAGAATGTGGGAGCCGTGAGAGAAATGACGGAGGGGTACAGCGCTGACGGGCGGGGGTGTGTTATTTCATTATTGACCTTTGCATTATGTTGCAATGTAGTATGCTGTCCATATTTTGAAATAGTGTGTCAATGTAGTCTATATCAAAGTTTGTGTTTTTTTTTATCCTAGTTTGCCTCATTTCTATATGAAAATTACTGTTATGTATGTGACTCTATCAAGAAATGAAATTTCTTTTCATATATAAGTGATGGTGCAAAGAAAAAATCACAGTGGGCGCCTGAGGAAGAAGAGGAGCTCCGTCAGTTGTACGAAGAGCACAAGAACTCTGGAGGTGGGTCTACCAATTCCCCAAACTGTCACCCATTAGGACCGACTACATCTGGCATGTCTTGAGTGAATCGGCTCGTTCGTATTTGTCCTTCAGTCCCCGATGTCGTGGAGGCCCTGCTGCCTCTGCTGAGTGACCCCAGCCGCACCAGACGCCAGGTTGTGGCCCAGATGGTGTCAATGGGTTTGGTGGACAGCGTAAAGGACCTAAAGAAAGAGAGGTGAGTTCATAGGCTACGCTGTTGGGATATCTGGACATCCACACTGTGTCTGCTTAGCAGGGCAGTAACGATTTAATTCAATTCATGAACCTGGATTCACAATTCCGTTTTCTCTGTATATTTGAAGCATTTGAATAACAAATAATTTCATTTTTTTTATTCCTTTAAGTTTATAAACTGTAAAAAAATTATTAATAATATTTATAATATACATTTTTAAAGAAAAAAACTAGTCCACTGCAATTAAGACATTGCAGACAATTTACAATTGTAAACAAAATACTTTAAACAAAATGTAGCTTCAACGTATATTAAATAGCCAAGTGAAGGCATTCCCTTTTATTTCTGAAGCATAAACAATGTAAAATATTGCACACTTCAATATATCAAATTATATTTATAATTATAGCAACTATATTTAGTCTCCTGCAATGAAAGTCAAGGAATGAGTGGTTTTTAATAGGAATAGTAGTTTGTAATGGGCTATTGCTTCACCTTAGCTCAAATGCGCCCTCTGGTGTTCAAACAATGCAACTTTATAAATAACAACGTGATATCATCCATCACACATTATTATTTTTATTATTATTATTTTTATCGTGATGTATCATGATGCTTCGTTACACTACTGCTGTTTAGTAGCGGTGCATGATCCTGAGTGATGATGTCCTTAATGAACTACGTACACGTCGAGTCCTCACTTTCTGTCCTTAATGAACTACGTACACGTCGAGTCCTCACTTTCTGTCCTTCCTAAAGGAAAGGCACCCGCATTGTGCTCTGGACGGAGGAGCAGGAGCAGGAGCTGCACACGCTCTTTGAAGAGTACAAAGACTCCGATGGCAAGTTCCCCCCACCTTTGTTGTTGTTTCTGTTTTGTATATTCTTGATCTCCAGCTCTCTGACTCTGATTTCCTTCTAGATGTGTTGGGGAACATTCTGAAGCGTCTGACCGCTAAGCGCTCCAAGGCCCGCGTCACTGACAAAATCCTCAGCATGGGTCTGGTGTCCGACCGCAGGGATCTGTACAAGAAACGCAGGCGTACTGCTCCTGAAAAAAGAACTGGAATGGTAGATCCAAACGTCCAAGCAAAGCACCCTGTGTTTCTGCCTGATTTGCTTACCAACACCACTGTTTTCTAGGTTCCCACTGTTGTTTGCTGTTTCCCTGACAGACTGAGGAGGAGTTTTTTTCCAACTTGAGTGGAGTACCAAGAGAGGAGGAGGAGGAGGAGGAGGATGATGATATGGAGGAAGATGAACCTGACCTTGAAGTAGAGGTGGGGGAGGAAAGGGCTGTTCAGAGTGCGACTGGCAGGAGACGAGCGAGTGCACATGGAAATGACGCCAACATCAGAGCTATGACCCAGACTTTACGGAGAGAAGGTGGGGGTCGGGGATGGGAAGCTCGTATGACTCAATGAGTCATTACTGCCCTTTTGACATTTTCTCACTTGGATTTGCCCTCCAGTGATTCTCACTGTATGTTAACAGGCATGTCGGGGCCTGTCTTGTGGCTGCAAAATTGCCTTAACAGAGCGGCAGATGATCGTGAAGAAGATGGTGAGTGTATCTTAAGACAAGCCCCCAAAGCCCTTCACCTGTCGACTCTACCCTTTGTTGATGAGCGTCATGGTAACTTGATGTGTTCAGGTGTCTCCTACCCTGTGGCGCTGGTCCCTCTGACGGAGGAGAACGAGGATGCCATGGAGAACAAAAGCTTCCAGCGGTTCCTCCGTAAAGTTGGCATCCGGGCACCAGCAGATGAACAGGTCACTCTTGGATTTTTATTTGTTTATTTGTGATCTGGAATTTTTGTTTTGTGTTGTTGTTTTGTTTTCTCCCCAAATGTACTCATTTGTGAGTACAAAAGGGATTTAAAAGGATTAGCTTTCCTGGAGACAATTTACATTGTTTAAAAAATTGTTCCTAGTACTCTGTGATATGATCTATTAATTTAGGGCTCTTACCAGTATGATTTGTGTATGAATGTTAAATTTGCTTCCACTGCTTTAATACTGTTATTTCCATCAACAGGAGAGTTTTTGGAGGATCCCAGCAACCATGAGCTCGTACCAGCTACGGGCTGCTGCGGCGTCTCTCTCCCTGCTGGAGGACGGCGCGTTGGGAGGGCGTGGCCAGGGAGAAATGGGTGCAGCGGCCAGCGCTGGGCCTGAAGGTGAAGGTGAAGGTCCTGACACACAGGAGCTGAGAGCACACGCCCTCAGGGCCCTGCTGCTGGCTCGCCAGAGGAAACGCCCTTCTGACGACGCAAATCAAGAGCTCCGTTTACAGGGGGCTGAAACCGATACATGGCAGCCTTTGGAGCGAGCTACAGAACGTTCTTTTGCTGAGGAGGCCATTTCTGAGGGTGAAATACAAAGGTGGGTTCTGACATTTCTTCACGGATTTTGGTAAATCAGGATATTAACCCTCACTTACAGTCACTGACGACTTTACCAGGTATACCTGGAATGTACACAGGTCCACCTGTAGGCCAATTATATATACCTGTGCACAATTAGATGGTTTCAAAGCGGTTCACCATCCACAAATATCCAGCTAGGGGAACAGTTAGAGATCTGTTGCCATGCAGAGTTTTGATTCCTTCCTCCAGCTCCCCAGTGGCTGGTTTCTGACTGTGGGACCACTACTGGCTGAATTTTTTTATTTATTTATTTTTTGGGGGGAAGGCAGACCACTCTCAGCTTAGACGCGACGCAGACCAGTGCAAAAAGCATGTGCAATACTGCTGATTTTAAGCCACTCATACCAGCATAACACTCCCAACCTTGCCACTATGATCACACTGCTGAATCAGTGGTGTGTTGGGTGTGGTTTGCCCTCAGACAGGATCCAGTTTCCCCATCAGGATTGAAATAATAGTGAATAGGTGGAGAGTGTTTGGTTGACTCTTGCTAAGGCTTCAATATGATCTGGTCAAATTTCTTACATGCGTAGAAGCGCATGTAATCGTCTTTCACTGGTTAAGATGGTATTTTAGTCTGTTTTAGCTAGTATTATGACAACTGTTATAATTAGAACTGCTAGAGCTGTAACAATCGCCTACTTGCTAAGCCAGCATCTGACACTGAAGGACGTAGCCCTTGTGCATTCACTTAGCATGGTGTTACTGTTTTACCATTTGTTTACCATTAGTACCATTGTTGGCTAACATTTGGTTGCTGAACTGTCTGTATATTTCCTGGCCTTAATTGTTATTCACTTTTAACACATCAATAGTTTCAAATATTATGGACCCAAGTTCATTTTGGGCATCTTGCATATATACAGTATTTAAGGTTTATTACCAGTATTTATGCTAATCATATATTATTGAGACTGTTTTTTTTTTTTTAATGATTGGAAACCTGACCTTTGTCCTTGTGGTGGGAATTTCTGAATAATTCACCTGGGGCTACAAGTTTCTGGTTGAAATTGGTCCAATTGAAGTGGGGTTGAACAAACAGTTGTCCTAGTTTTGGTTCTAGTTTTGTGCTAATATTCACTTTTATGTTCTAGTGCTGGAGTTGAGGATAAAACTTCAGTCAAGAGGAGGCGTGTGTTGGACAGTGATGATGAGAGAGGTATCATTTTCAAAAATGACTGCACACTGAATTTTGCATAATTTCTCAAAACCCTGAAACGTTTGCTTTGGACAGCGTCTTTATTAAGTGATACTAGTCACAACTGTAGCTATGACTGGGATAACCATTAGAAGGCAGTACCTTAAATACACTGGTCAGTACCTTAACAAACTGGCATGTACTTCTTCTGACCCTGCTTGCTGGCCAGGATTTTAGAGGCATTCCTTAATATAATGTCATAACTTACTGGAAATTGATTCCACTCAAATGGCACCAGATTGCCCTTATTCTGAACTTGCAAAGTGTACAGTCATTGAGGACACGCATAGATCTCTTCAAGAGCATGCAGAACTCAAAATGATGATGATTTTTACTTCGGTAAATATGTTGGACAAAATGAGCTAACAGTGAAGTGATTACTTTGTCCTATATGTGCCCTTATCAGAGGACTAAATTTATACATTCATGAGGTTTTTAATGCTGTTCTGCAGTGAGACAATATTTTGTATATCACAAGCATCAGCATATGATAAAAGCCCCATGGAAGCTGTATCTGCTTTTTAATGACGTTAGTTAAGCACATGTAGTCATCTTTCACTGGTTAAGATGTGGGCACACAGTATGCAGATAGCAAACCAGCAGAGCAAGGTCCTGTGAAACTATCAAACAGCAAAGGAGAAGCAGCACTTTAAGTAAAAGTAAACCATTCCTTATCGTTTGTGTCTGTTATATCGGTACTATCACTCATTTCATTCTGCCTTTACAGATGAGGACACTAGAACAGCATTTGAACCCGAGGGAGGTGATCCGTCAGATGAGGAGGCACATTCTGCTCCTGCTAAGCGCAGACGACAGAGGGTGCTAAGTGATGAAGAGGATGAAGATGACTAGAATACACTGCAATTGGAGTAATTGCAGCAAATGGCTTCGCCATTCAAGTATTCAAGTCAGTCTTTGTGAGCCCAAGTTGGTCCATGTTTGCACCTGATTTGCATCTTTGTTTTGAAAGACAAGTTCAATGTTGCGTTAATTGTCACTGATTTCATGACTGCTACACAGGGGACGTTTCCAACTCTCTTTAGTAACATTTAGTTTTTAATTGTGCTTTTCTTTGTAGCTGATGATGACAAAATAAAGTTTGATAATGAAAACCACATTTGAAAACTGTATAATTCCAGAAAAGACAGTAACAGAATTTGAGATTACAAGTTGCAAACATGCCAGAACTGAGTGGACAAGCGAGAAAACCTCACCTCAGAAATAGACGACAGGTGTGTTCTTGTGTAGCCCGCTAGCCCAGGACAGGTGTGTTTATGTAGCCCACTAGTGCTAAATGAGGAGCTCTAATGACCCAGTCAGTGAAGGAAAAACTGCTAAAATGTGAGCCTTGTCCAACAAGCCTGAACCAGGTTGTTGCCATAGTCAACTACACTAGGCATTTTAAACAAGGAAAACATTACATTAAAGTGTAGATATAATATTGAGCTAGGAGCTGGAAACAAAGATGGTCATGTACAGTCAATTGGAAATACTTGACTGACCAATGTTAGAAACATCTTTGAGTTCATATTTTACTGAGGCAAAGCGATTTCAAGACGAAGAGGAGTAAAGGGTCGCTGTTTACAATCAAAGCCAAGTGTCCCCCACTCTCTCCACAGCTGTGGCTGTTCCAGTTCCCCACATCTGGAACCGGTTAAGCACTTCTTGTTCATGTACATCCGGTCAGCCTTCAACCCACGGTTGCAGTTCTTGAGCATCTCAGAAAGGTTATGTGAAGTACTAAAGGAGCAAAAGGATCTCTTAAAACATGAGCATGCACTTTGGAGCAAGTTATGTCTATGGGTGGCACTGTTAGAGGGCCTCCCAGTGGCCAGCTATGGAACTGGTGTGGTTTACTTTCACTGGGTACTTTAAGCTGTTGCTATGTGGATATGGAACTTGGATGGAAACACTTCAAGATGGGGATTCTGGGTCGTTTTAAGGGTTTGTTTTTGAGGACGTGGTATATTCTGAAGCTTTCATTCCATTAATCTGGAAGAAGCTTTGAGAAATTCTAGAGAGATAGACAAATTAAAGAAGATACGAATGAAAATATTCTGTATGATGTATACAAGCTGGGCAGCCTTTTGTGTTCAAAGATAACTTCAAATGGTTTCAAAATCGATTTTTCTTTATCTGAAAGTTGCCATTGTTGACTGAGTTCTTTTAAAAAATCTGTAGAGAATAAATGTATGCAACTTCTGTCAGTCATAATTTATTGTTGTCATTTTTTTTAATAGCAAGGGGGTCTAAATGGCAGATCTGGTAATCTGAGTTCTGTGGTATTTTTTTAGGATGTGTCTGTTTTTAACTATCATTATCAATTTACCCTGTCTTTGTTTATGAACTTCAGCATTCATGAACCATTTATCCTTCATGGATCATGTCCTTGTTTGGAATATGCTTCTATAATTTTGGACAGTTTCTCTTTTTCTATAACTTGCTAGTGTGCAGTTCGGGAGTTACGGTTTTTCCAGTTTCTTTCATTATGCTTTAAAACCTCAAATGTTGCTAGTGTTTCAAGCATCTTTTACAGTGGAAAAAAAACATTTTCTAGAATAATAAGGAACACTATCTTAATTAAATTAGTCAATTCAGAATACGATTTCATTATATACATGAATGTTACAAATTTTTCTTTCATTCACCAGTCATTAAGCGTTCAGCAAAATAGTTTTTGTACTAAATGGAATCTCCAATAATGTGTCACTCTTACGTTCTCCAATGTAGCGTTGATTAGGAAGGGAAAGTGCGATGTTAAGGTTAGGGCTAGAAACTTACTCTGGCATGTTCTTGATGGGTGCAATCGATTCTTAGTGTTGAGTGACCCAACAATGACGGGTGTAATGCACAACACTTACAGCTGCTTGGAGAACGTTGGCCCTGAGACTATCTCTACATCGTCGTGGAGATTCTGATGAGACTCAGGGTTATCTGACTATCATTCATTATAATAGCTAAATTCTTATTCACTCTAAACAAATTCAATAATGTTTAATAACACCAAATAACATGCAATTTGGAGCATTTGATTATCTAAACCATTTTGGTGAACTCTTGCTCAGCACAGTGAAAGGCTTCTTTCACAATGACGTTTTTGAGCAATATCATGTGAGTTGAGGTCATTAAAACCAGTGCCCAGACAGAAGGATTAGCGAGTGTCTCGAAGAACTAAATGTTAATGGAGCTCAACACTTCTTTCTCCAACACCCCCTTGCTTTATTTTCAGTATCAGAGGTGTAAATCGGTGCCATTCACTAAGCATTTGTCTATTTGGTTTCATTGTACTTGGTAAGGGTTTGTTTTTTTTAGTCGTAATCAGTTTAGTAAAACACCACAATTACAGGCACACAGTTCGTCAATATAATGTTAAATGTAATGCTAAAGCACCTATATTTTTATGGTGCATTTGAATGAACCTTTTTCTGCTTTCTGGATTAGATGCTTTATAGCATGTTTACTTGCTGTCGTATAGTTTTTCCCACCACACTACTGTTATATGGTTTCCGTCATATTTTGAGAGACTGAAGGTTATACAGCACACACGCTGCAGGTGACGGTAAAGTAAATGTACTCTTGAAAATGGTTCCAAATTTCCACAAGATATCAGAGTAGCGTCTTGCACGCTCCTAAATCAGATGCAAAACGCTGTCCAGATTAGGCCTTTCCAGTCACTTTAAACCTTGTTTAAGGAGTCTTTTCCAGTGTGCACAGGCATAGTGAGAAAAAGAGGGAAAAGTCATCCAACACGTTTCAACTATACTGAATCGGCCTTAGTATGTATGACTATTACTAATATAGTTTATTCTTACAATTAAACATTAAAAGTTTGTTTTAAAACGTTTATTTTACTTATTTATTTTGATTACTCGCAATCTAAACAACCCGTATTTATGTAGACTGAAAATACTAGGCTACCAAGAGTGTGTACATAACAATGGCCTATATGATTCTAACTTGTAAATTACCTTTGCTGCTCGAAAACAATGAGGGAAGATGTTTTGGGGGAGGGGGTTGTGGAGTAAGAAGGGAGAAACCCTTTTCCTTCGGTCTCAACCAGTAACTTTTTCCAGACGTGATCAGCTAGCCAAGCCTGCGCGGAGAATGCTTGGAGAATTTGAACGCTTGAATAACTGTCGAATGAAAAGGCTGCGATCTACGTTTCTGCCCGTTGTCACCCTTTTAAAAGGCCAATTAAAAAAAACGACAACTATGTCTACGTTGCAAGTGGGTCGACATTGCTTTACACTGTTTTAACGGGGTGTCAGACGTTTACAATTTGGAAACCGCCTCGTTTCGACGATTTCCTTTCTGGTTTATCGATCACTACAGGCAGAATATCCACGTCGCTGACAATCGTCGGTAAGTTTATGTCGTAACGAAGCGTCTTTGAAACGAGCTCCGCAAGATGTACACTGCACCATAGTCTAGTCGACAGTTTGAGTGCTGTTTTGAGTACTATTTAAACATTTTCAAGTACTTGTTTATTAATATTCGTTTGCATGGTCACACTGTAGCGCACATATCGTAGGAAAACGGGTGTCCAATTAAAAAGTTGTATGTCTTGCGTTGCAATTGTCCTCATATATCTAGTTTTTACGTGATGTTTATGTTTCTTTCTAACATTTGTTTGCTTGGGTAACATATTGGCATCGAATTGCAGTCAGCCACCCATATCAGTGCCTGGAGATCTCATGCAAATGTAATTAAAAAAGACTCCCCACATCAAGATTATACACAGATTTTATTCAAGAGCGTGTTCTATGGATTCATATGACTTGATGATTGTTACATTGAGTACGTTGAGTGGTACATAATTTGGGTTCTTGTGGTCACATTGCATCTCCAATTACATACCCCCCTATACCTCTAACTCCTTCAGTTTGCTTGGGCCAGATGGTGCTTACTGGACTCTAGAAGAAGAAAAAAATCACTCTCTCTCACTTGCTTGAGAGAGGTAAATTAAAACGCAGTCACAAGCAGATGTTGGTTGCATAGTAAGCAACTTTAGTTAGTGGTGATGTCTAGTGGTTTTTCAGGGAGGTCATTTAATCAGTGACTTTCATATGGCTAGCTAATAACTTTTACTTGAGTAGACATGCACTGTTTGGTTACTAAATGCATGCTAGCTCAATTAAATCATTTTTCCATGCTTGATTTTGGAATTGTCACTGAAGCTTTTCTCTAAAGCTGTTTCAGCTCTTGTTCTCTGTAGTGAAGCAAGACATTTTGGTACCTTCAGGGGGCAAGATTGCTTTCCTCTGTGTTAAAAAGGGCAAATATGGAATGAACTCAGCAGCTGCATACACTGGTCAACTTGGGAAATACTCGGGTGTTTCAGGCAGCCATTAGAGGTATTTCAGGCAGCCAGTAGCCTGTAAAGATGCATTTTACTCAACATTGTGCATTGTTTAAATACCCTGGAGCCTGAAACTCCCACTTTACTCTTTTTCTCACACTTAACTCTTCAGGCAAGTGTTCTTATGGTGAAGTGGGAAAGTTGATCTTTGAAGCCTTCTCTCACTGGTGCCTCACCGAGGAACAAGGCCGCCTCTGTGCACAAGAGCGGCCACTTCGTCCAGTATAGGGAAGCCTGGCTTCCAGTGTAGTGTTTCATCCCACAGCCTTTTTGTTATGCTCAGTGTAGAGTCAGAGGCTTCAGAGCATGTTTTACGTATGTTGATTTAGCTGCTTGGGCCTGCAGTTGTCTTCAACCTCTAGAGGAAATTAGATCAAATTGGAATAGTCAAATGGTGACATAATGTATAATAGTCATTTGTGCTTCAGTGAAGATATTTGGTGCAGATCACTGTAACTGATAATGGGCCAGTTTTCACGACAGACTGAGCATACCCTGTGTTTTCAATAAGTTCTGAATGGGGCAGTGCCCCTTACAGTGGCTTCAGTTCTGAATGGGGCAGTGCCCCTTACAGTGGCTTCAGTTCTGAATGGGACAGTGCACCTTACTGTGAATTCAGTTCTCAGCTAGTTGCACTTATGCACTTCACATCTAGTGACTAGCTGGGTTCAAATACTAGACTACATATGTTAGTTCATTCGGTTACATTGTCTTTTAAAATTAATCAACTGCAGTCTTTGTTTTTTTTTTTTTAATCTCAAAACATGATATTCCAGTTACATTATAGTCAGTTATTAAACACACTGATCTCAGTTTCTTTGTATTTTACAATTTGAGCCGACATCATTTTTTCACCAGTACCTTTTGTGAGTTCTTCTGCAGAAGGTTCTATACAAGCTTAGTATGCTGGCTTCTATAGTTTATTTAGGTATCAACCCTTTTTTATTCTAGCAGGGGAAAGTCAGCGTGAGGTTTTAACATGACATTTGGCTGCATTTAGTCAGACACACCCAAGTAGCCCATGGTTACATTTGGCCATAGTTACAGGAAGTTCCATCCTATAAAATGGGGTATATACAGTTATAGAAATGTCATATATACTTATTTACAGAATGGTAGGCATAGATACGGTGCATATTTCCTTATATATGCATTTGATGGGGGGGAGGTAGCAATGGTGAAGTTGTTTACAGATGCAAAGTTGACTAGACAAGCAGATAATGCAACCTTTTGGTTGGAAGGAATTCTCAAGGTGAAATGACGGTATACTGTGTATTTATTTCAAATGACAGACTTGATTCTACACTTTGGTCAGATATAACAGACAGTGAGCATGTGGGTGGGTGGATGGGCATCATGTGTGTTTGTGGCTTTAAGAAACTTTAGAAACCTTATTCCACGTCTTTTAGTGGATTCTTTAGATACATTAATTTCTATTATATTGCTAGCATTTGAAAGCCAATTGCTGTGTACTGTCTAACAGTGGTCTCCAGAAACACACCTTCTGGTGGTACTGCCTAACAGTGGTCTCCAGAAACACACCTTCTGGTGGTACTGCCTAACAGTGGTCTCCAGAAACACACCTTCTGGTGGTACTGCCTAACAGTGGTCTTCAGAAATACTGATGCATCTGTTCACCTCGAGTCCCTTCTCACTCTAAAACTAGCGTAGTTCTATGGCATTTGATGGTAGTTTGATGGCCTTAACCATTAGGAAATGGTCACTTCCAATTGAAACTGATGACCGTTTGTGAGTGAAAGTAATGTGAATCCGGAATCCCCATAATTCCACCCATTTTGAGTAGTTTGTGCTAGAACATGTGACTTTAAGATAAATACCACTTATTGTGTGAAGCAATTTTTCCTTCTCCGATTTGCTGTAAGAAGCTCTTCACAATCTCCCAGTCTAAAGGCTTCTATTGTTTGCTTCAAAGGCTTTAGCTCTTCACAGCACAGTCAGAAAGGGAGCAGTGAATCTTGTGTGTGATGTCTGTATTTAAAAACTTGGGATGAAATTTAGCACTTTTGCTCTTTTTGCTGTATTTAAATAACCATTTCATTTGAATAAAACTGCTGCAGTAAAGCCAGAGCATAGTTTAGACAGTTTAAGTAAACACGGATTTAATGCAGCGTTTTAACGAACAGCCTAGTTAAACTGACTTTACATCACTTATAACTAAAAGGGAAAGAAACGGTGATATCCAAGAGTGTGTTGGGCTTTGTAATCAGCATCTAAACATTCCAGTGTGGTCCAGTTTCATTAACCCATCAGACAACCTTCATTGTGTGGACACTGTCCTTTCTGCCAGTCCTTCGTTTGTTTGTGTGTGTGTGTGTGTGTGTGTGTGTGTGTTGTACATGGAAGGGCAGGAGAAGTGTGGAAGCAGGATGCTGGGGAAGGGTTTGATTTGAGGAGATTCTTTCAGTGGTACAAGTTATCAAGAGCTGTTCTAATACTGACTGGACATGTAGATCTTGGGTTTTGTGAAATACCACCGGTGTTGGCTGCAATAGGCATTTTAGATGCAGACTAACTGAGCTCAGTGTTAACAATATAGTTCAAAGGGGAAATCTATATGACATTCAACAAAGGTGGAAATATCATATACTTAAAATTGATGATAATTGTTCCAGAACGGTAGTACAACAGTCTGGTAAGTGAATCATTGCACTTTTCTTGCTGGGAGCCTTCATCCTACACAATCTAGTAAGGAAGCTGCTGCTGCTGCACATTGCTTTCCTACATGGGCGGTTTTTGCTGGAACCTGGAGTGAAATCTCCAGCTGTCCTGTTTGACGCAGTTTCTGCAGTAAGTCTGGAAATCCAGAGACTTTTCACAAATGTTCCTTTGCGGTTCATGGTAGCCCTGCAAAGACATTGTTGGGAATCTGATTTGTGTTTGAGATTCAAGGAGTGCTTGCTATTGTCGATACTAAATCGAACATGTTAATGTTGAGCAAAAGGTCCAGCTTTCACCATGCAGTAGTTTGTGGTGGAACACCAGGGACTTATCTATGTGAAAGCTCTTTGTGTATGTCAGCTCCTTGTTTCCAAGTGCTCGACTGTCTCTTTCTTTCTTCCTCTCCATCTCGCGATATAAATGGAGTTTGTCAGAATGCTCGCTGGTCACTGGCCAGGCGGAGCTTTTTATGCGTGTTCGTGAACGGAGGGTGAAGATACTGCTGGAGAGGTTGCCAAAAACACTGCAGGTTTTTCCCCCATTCACTCTCTGCAGAACAATGGAAGCGATTCAGTGTTTCCATGAGCCTGTAATCAGCGCTGCAAATAGAATTGCTTGAGTGCTGTGATCAACGCCTCCACTGCACACGATTACAAACGCCATAAAAACAATAGCATAACGTTTTTTGGTAACATTTGTCCCAGCAAATTTTGCATGTGGAACTGGAAAAGACTGTTAGAAGACCTTCGATTTGTCCCAAATGTAGAAACTTTTAAATGAGATTTTGTTTATTCATATTCATTTTTCTAATTTATTTTTATTCAAATTTCTTTACATTATAACTTTTAATTTATTCTTATTTTAATTTCTCAATCTTTTATTTCATTTCTCTAAACTTTCTTTAAACATGTATTTTAACTTTACTAATAAATTCTGAAGCATTTTATTGTTATTTCTTAGCAAAGACCTTCCTGAGGTGACAGATCTTGGGTTGTAATAAGTTTCTTCTATTTATTCATGTGTAAAGCACTTTTTGCTGCTGTGTATGAAAGGTGCTTTAAAAAATACTTAAATAAACTTGCCTATGTTTCTGTTAACAAATTACATCAATTTTTTATTGGCATCTCTGTCTAAGTTACATTAGGATAACTGAGGGAATTTATTGTTCAGCGTTATTCACCTATTCAGCGTTACGCAAACACAGAACACAAGGTTGAATTTTACGAGTTCTGAAAAGTGTCAAAGCCTTTTAGGCTGTGAGATGCATTGACTCCCATGTCTTCCTCTTCCTGTTTGGTTTCCTGGTCCTGAGGTGAAAGGTCAACCAGAACAGACCTGTTTCCTGCCCTACTACTAAATCCTGTGAATGGCAGAGGAGAGTAAGAGGTCAGATATCAAAGTTCACCTCCCGATTTAAGGGGTGAGGGAAGGTTAAAGAAAATGCTGGAGTGCTAACTCACTCGGGCTGGAGTGCTAACTCAGGCTGTTCCTTTGGGACCCCTAACCACTCCAACAGCACCACTCCTGCCATGACTGTACCAGGAATAGTCGAAACATTAGGAACACTGAGGTTAACACATCAGATTTTTATTCAAGTATTTATTTGTTTATTTTTCACAAATTAAAATTTCTGAGTGTTTGTACATGTGATTAAAGCATGCTGATACTGATGTATTAATGGACCCTTTTACTCGTCAAGCAGCTAGTGATACTAGTGAAGGGGGGAGGGGGGCACCAAGTTAGTAATTTTAAAGTATTTTTCTATTGAGCATCAAACCTTCATTGCAGTAGGAGTTCTGCCACATAAAAATGAAAAAAAAAAAAAACTAAAAACAAAAACAGTTACTTCATTAACATTCAGGATGGCTCTGTATAACACAAGGTTCCTGAGGCCTGGATTGAAATGTTTTATATTTTTAAACTTTTATGGCTAAGTATTACACTGTAGTACTGAAACCTAAACATCATTCAGATGAATCACCTGCCTTTGATTAATAGGTGCTTATTTCTTGAGTTGTGCGTGTATGTATGTATTTAATACTCTGATTAGTGTAGTGTATAGAATACACTGATTAGTATCTTTTGTAATCTCCAGTGTCGCATAGGGCGATGATGCTGTTATTGGCAGTAACACATTACCACAGATTCCTGCCCCTGCAACAAAACTAATCCACCTCCCCTTCCAAAAAAAGGATTTGTGTTCTACAAAAATGCATGTTTCTAAGTCTAGAGAAATATTTTTAAATTACTGTCCATGGTAACTGGTCATGTAATGTGATATGCAACATGTAGTCTATTTTTGAAAAAAGAAAATGGCTGTCATTTTTCCTATAGACAAAAACATCTTGGACCCATAGTCTAAAAAGATGTACAAAAATAACGTGTAAAGTCCGAGGTCTTTTCTGCAGCCAAAAAACACATGGGAAATTGAGGGTTTGATGGTGTTTACAGGATACAGATGTCTTCAAACTTCCTCTCAAAAATCATCAGTTTTTAAACTTGCATTTACATGAATAAATAAACCATGGACATGATGACTGTCCTATCCTAGTAATACAAACCAATAATCAATTCTGTGATTTTGTTGACAACCGAAAAAAAAGAAAATTGTATTGTATTCATCAACCAGCTGGCTAATAATTGGCTGTCGTCAAATACCTACTTCCAGTGCAGTTCTGCCATGACTACACCCCAAACAAATTTATGTCAGAAGTAACTATGGTGACTACAGCCAGACTCCTCCCCAAGTTTCTTCTCCTTTGGGCTTCTCCTGCTTTGGTTAGCCAGGCTTCTCATTGTATCTTCTTAAAAGTGAAAAGACCCAAGATCGAGTCCAGGTCAAAGCAGTTAAATCCAACATCATAATTTCTCGTTAGGTTACATCTGGAAAGCAGCACATCTCTGCTTTGGTCAAGGGTCATGGAGGTTTGAACACTCTGGGGTTTGACTACAGAGTTTCAGTGTTGCTTCCTTTTTCCTCCTTTTCAGTTGCTCTCATGCTCCGCATGTTTCTCTCATAAAAATTCCACACACATGTGCATGCACAAACTACGTCAGGCCGTTACTCATAAAACTCCATCGCGCTTTAGGCTGTCTATGCTTCAAACTCTAACCCTATGCTTCAAACCCTAACCCTATGTGCTTCAAAAGCAACTGAGTCTCAGTTTTATGATGTTGTATATTAAAGCATTCTTAGCTCTGCAGGACGAGGTGATGTCATCCTTAAGACAACACCGTCTGGTGTTCAAAAAGAGTCAGGATACAAATGTTTAAGATCTTAAAGTTCAGCAATGGACTGAACCAACAAAGCAGGAAAACATCTTGAGATGTTGAAGTGAGAATAATATGTTAAATGTGTAAAATATTTTTCTGAGCTGTTCAGATTTAATGACTCTGTTCAGAACGTTTAACATAATAAAACATTCTCATATTTTTATCATTGAGACAGAACCAGGTGATCTAGAGCTTAGCAAATGATTTCCGAGGGGAATCATAAGGCCAAAGCTTCATGGGTAGCTAGAACATGACCTGTGGAACTAATGTAACTCCTGTTACTAGCAGGACCAATTGAGTTTATCAAACCACTTTTTCATCCCCACTAAGATATGTACAGTCAGTTGACCGCTGAATACAGTAAACCTGCTGCACTTCATTCACTCCAAAATCTAAGTTACCGTTATCTGTCTAATGTAATATACAATTTTTTTTAAATCTGAAAGTCTCCATTACTGAGTGCATGCCAGCAAACAAGCCTATTTTCAGCCAGGAAGCAGTGCTGTAAACCCAGTCCCTTGTGTAAGGCTATGTTTTTCAAATACTTGCCAGTTATTTCTCCTGGCGAATCAAAAAGTTGGATGTATGCAAAGAGGCGGAACATCTTTCAAAATGGGAGCATGCACCAATCAGCCTTGTTCCACACACTCACTCTCTCTCAGCATGCCTCAAGCTTAGCAAGCAGATGGGGTTATAGCCAGAGATCTAAGCCTTTGTATCACCCCATAATGGCTTCATTCTCCTCCACATGCACGCACACACACACACGCACACACACACGCCTGCGACACAGAACTTCCCTTTGTAAAGCAAAGGCAGAAACATGGACATGGGTGTGTGTGCACTGCACCCTGTTTTTAGTGTTTATAATTTTCATTGTTTGTAACGAGAAATCCTCCAGATTGGTGTGCATGCACGTCCACACGCCGAGCTACGCAGATCGTATCGTGCTGATCTTTTTCTCTCGGATGTTGTGCAAAAGTCTATTTTGACTTCTCTCAACAACTTGAAGATGAGCTCTACATTGGAGTAGTTTGGTAGTGAAGGACACAACACAGATCTGACCATCATCAAGTGCCTGAGAGAGAACAGAAGAACCGATTCGTACAAGATTATTAAGCCCCTCCGATTATGGAAAAAGTGTGGCAGCGAGTGTGATGGTCTTTCCATTTGAACCCTCGTTCTTATACACGGCTTAAGCCGAGACGGAGAAAAAGATTGTGCATAAGTGGAGGAGGAAAAGGTAGATTGAGACCATTGGCTGTTTTTCTGCTGCCCTGAAAATGTGAGTTTGGTCTAATTGGATCGTGATGAGATGAGATCATTGGGGTATACGGAGATAATGGGGAAAGGCTGAGCTTGGTGTGCACAGTTCTGCACTGCCCCCTCCCAGTAGTTCTGTACCGCCCCCTCCCAGTAGACAAGCAGGCAAACTAGGACAAGCACCTACCCCACCCCCCACCCCTCTAGTCCATGGACTAACGTCATGTTTGCTTGCGACTTGATACTTTGCAGATCTTGTTCTGCCAGTTTGTGTTTTGGGTTTTCCTGGGAAAAAGACTTTAAGCAAGTGGCATGTTGATTTTCAGTATACACTCGATTCCTTAAGGGCAAGATTTTTTGAGGTGTCTGTGTAAATGACCGAATATGTTGGAAACACTAGGAATTCTCAGACATTAAGACACCTGGTCACTGCTGCTGAGCGGAAAAACAGCAATTGTATATTTGGTTGAACTCCACATATTTGCCCTTCTAAATCCACATTACACTAGTTTGGATTCATACCGGACTAGATTACACTAGTTTTCCTTCAGTGCAGCTCTAAGCAAAAATTCCCCAAAATGTATCATGTCCACATAAAGACTAGTGCAGAATTTGTTATAATGTATATAGTAAACATACATATAGTGTTGTGCTGATTACAGTCCTTTAGCGGTGTAGTGAAAATCACGTTATAGTAACAAAACAGAAATCAACTTGAAACTTTGAGCCTTAGTCACAGCATGAGATTGTACAAGGAGATGTTGAATACATCATTTGCGCTGGGAAGAGAAATGGTAAATTTTAAAGGTAAAAAATTTTGGTGTAGTTTAAGCAGTTGCCCTCTCGCATGTAGTTGTAATAACATTAAATGGAAAAACGAATTAACACAAATAGCCAAGAAAGAAAGAAAAAGGTTGGACTACTAAGACTTTATGTATATTTATAATGAACATTTCCACACTAAACTATAAACTTCACAAAAAACGCATCCAGTACTTTCACAAAAACACTTTATCAGGCAATGATCGAATTGAAGATCTGAATGCCAGTTACCGAATGCCTGTGTTGCATTCTTGTGATTCTTCAAGCTAATGACAAAATCTTAAGAAAACAATCATCACAGGGACGTGGGTTTACTGCCATGCACCTCGGTGTGTGGTGTGTCCAACCAGTCCAACACTCGCGTAGGTTCCTTATTCCAGAATCGGATGTCATTGCAGGTCGTACAGTAGCTGGAGTTGCAGTATGTTCTTGTTTCTTTGTCTGCAGTCAAAAATGCCTGCAGTTTATTTATGGAGTTGCTCATATATGATTATGCTTTTCTCATGAAGTTGAGACATCTTATTTTCTTTGGAATGAAATGTAAAAACCTACAGTCACACATGTAGTTCATGTATTACTGTATGGCGGTTGTTATGGGGGTACAGTCATTTGTAGTTGTGTTCAGAAAGCAGTGTATGTGTTTGGTGTAATGTGTTCTGTGCTCTCTCAGAAATGTGCCTCTAATTGAAAACTCTCTACTTCCTGTTGTGTATGTAACCTGTGTTCTCTCTCTGGTGTGTATGTAACCTGTGTTCTCTCTCTGGTGTGTATGTAACCTG
>JAOXYF010000019.1:7679802-7703049 GCA_028565775.1 Sternarchorhynchus goeldii
TGTGTATGTAACCTGTGTTCTCTCTCTGGTGTGTATGTAACCTGTGTTCTCTCTCTGGTGTGTATGTAACCTGGGTTCTCTCTCTGGTGTGTATGTAACCTGGGTTCTCATATGTACGCACTGCTTCAGGCTGTGGTGTTTGGCAGGAACACAGGGGTACCACACAAAGTCTCCTGGTAACCAGGAAAAAAGTAACAGTTGGTTGACAGATTCCGCATCTTCTTTGAGTTTTTTTGTGTGTGTGTGTGTCTGTGTCTGTGTGTGGTGGGGTTTTTCTCTGTGTGAGGAGGCAGTAGTGGAGGAGAGGATGGGTGTGGTCTTATGCTGCTTTTAGTCATTTCATCCCTATAGGCTGTCATTAAATCTGGCATGGCTTTTCAAGGCCCCCCCCCTCCTTTTTTAAAATTTTAACTGTGAGATGGCACATATCGCAGTGCTGTTTCATGTGTTGAGTGCTTTTTTTTTCCATCTTCAGAGTCATCACACACACAGCAAGTTTCCTCTTTGCCTTTAGGTGCCTCTTCATTCCCAATGAACTCGGGGTCATAATCCGTCTCCTGCGTTTTCGGACGTCCCCTTCCCTTTTTCAAAATGACGGACGTCGAGGGGCTGATGTCGGACGAGGCGGCGACCGGCCTGGGGGAGGTGGACCCTTGTCAGTTGGAGATAGAGAGGAAGTATGAGGTCATCCCTGCTGTAATCTGCTCCATGTGCTGCCTCTTTGGAATCATCTACTGCTTCTTTGGTAAGATCAGACTAAAAGGGGAGATTTTAGTTTATGATGTCACATGGAACACTGATCCAATGGTGAAAATTACTTCTATATGTCACTCTTGCTCATGGATGAGTTTAATGAACTTTTCAAAAGTTTTTCCCTTTATCCATTTTGGATGTCAAAATATATGAATTGATGAGTTAAAGGAATTGATGGATAAATGACCAAGTGATTTTACATGATTTTTAAAACTGCCAGATCTATGGCATTTACATGTTTAAATTTGCAGTTTCTAAATGATGAAATTGTCACCCATAGCTGTAGTTAATGTTAAACTTACATTAAACATTCCTTTCTGATGCTGTATTTGGAGAACTTTTTGTGCTACAAGTCAGACCTAGGGGTTTAAATGGTACAATTCTTTTAGGATGGGAATATAGGTTTTTTCGACCCTGTTCCTTCTAGCTAAATTAAATACAGACTCTTTCATATCAAATTAGAAAACATAAAAGCCCAATTCATATTCACTTGAAATCACTTTTAAATCAGGATGTTTAAAATATGAACACATGGTTATTTTTCTTTTAGGTAACAATGGCCCTGTTTAATCTTAAAAGGCTGTCAAAGGTCAGAGTAGTAAAACGGCTCGTTTAACGTCTCTTTCAGGTTACCGCTGCTTCAAAGCCGTGATGTTCCTCTCGGGCCTGATGTTCGGCTCGGTTATCATCTTCCTCTTGTGTCATAAGGAGCGAGTGCTGGACACCCAGCTGAGTGTGGAGGCCAGCGCAGGGATCGGCCTGGGCATCGGGCTTCTCTGTGGCCTGGTCACCATGCTGGTGCGCAGTGTTGGACTCTTCATGACTGGTCTCCTCCTGGGCCTCCTGCTTGCCCTGGCTGGCCTGCTGCTCACCCACCAGTTCTACACCCCGGGCACCGTTTGGGTACGAATTTGATGAGCTGAAGTCAACCTCCCTCTACCAGTGCCAGTCACTTATAAGGACTGTTGGTGGCTCAGAAAACATGCCAAGCATTTATACCCCAGTTACATATTTTTGTTGTTTTTCTTTGGAAGGAAACTTGTTTTTGGTTCTTAAGATGTGTTTTAAAAAGATTTAGCTATTTACAAGCCTGGGGGTTCCAAGAAGCTTGGCCAGCTGTTGAGGTTGGTTGGCTTTTGAGGAATGAAGCTGCTGTAGGTGTCCAGTACATGAGTACATAAATCTTAACTGCTCCCATTGATCAGAAAGTTCTATTAATTGGCTCAGTTATTAGTAATGCAGGCCTGCTGGTAGCCAAGTCAAGCTTCTGTTATATCTGACCTCAGATCGCACTTTCCTCTGCAAAATGTCTCAACTGAGCAGTTTGTTAAGTTTGGATGAATGTGGTATCCCATACAGTCAAACTCCTGGGCTGGGAAGATTTAGAACAAGCGGTTGAGTTGTTGAGTTGTTGCCCTAGCAGACTTTCTTCATTTGGAAAAAATGGGGTCGCTTGTGCTTTAGCAGGCCCAGAGCTTTAAAAATGGGGTCGCTCATGTTTTAGCAGGCCCAGAGTTTTAAAAATGGAGTCGCTTGTGCTTTAGCAGGCCCAGAGCTTTAAAAATGACTGCAGAATGATGGGTGCATGTATCTTTTCTTGAGGTATTTAGAAATGCTGTTGGATTGGGATGTTTGTGATTTCTCAGACCTGTAATTCACTTTCACACCATTTAAAAATCTGCTTCTAGTTCCTTTAGAACTTCCTTCCTATAAATTATACTGTCAGTGTTTCTTAGTAATTTAAAAGGGAATTATTATTAATGTGTAGTGATGATGATTTTGTGACTTGGGGCAGGTTTCATAATCTGATGTCAGTATTTTGTGGGAGAACGCACATATTCTGCTTATTTATTAAATGTATTAAGCTTTGAACTTCTAATAAGATAAATGAGTTTGTTTACTATACGTGCCTAATAATTGTTGGTAACCCACGCATCTGTCCCAGGTTCCCCTTGGTGCTCTTCTCGGCACAGGCATGCTGTGTGCTGTCTTAACCCTTCAGTGGCAGAAGCTCTTCACCGTACTTTCCACAGCTGTGTTCGGCGCAGCCATCATGACTGTGTGTGCTGACTACTTTGTGGAAATGTTGGCACTGGCCACCCATGTGTACGACTGCCTGCGTTTGGTCCCTGCTCCTGTGCCCCTCTGCTGGTTCAGCTGGGCCATCTTGGGCATCTGGCCTGCGCTCAGCATCATGGGTGTGTTGGTGCAGTGGAAGCTCACGGCGGAAGGCTTCTCGCACACAGAAGGTGAGGGAAGATCAGGCATCCTGTCATGATCCTCACTGACGTAGGGCCTAATAGGAGTCGTCATCCTTTTTAGCTGGAAAAAGAAACGCAGCACTTCATAATCCTTTAAAACCACAATCGATATCCAGTCTAACGGAGATTAGCGCACAACCTAAAACTTGAGTGAGCGCCACTATTCTGGTAATCACACTGTTGGTTCCTAATTGATTTTGTAAATCTTTCTTTCAGTTATCATCAGCAGAAGGCAGAAGAGAGTCCAGCTCATGAGAATAAGACAGAAGGATGCCAAAAAACTCCAGCTGTCTGGAGGCCAGGACGGAACGTATCGTCGTAAACCAACTCCCGTTAAACGTTATGCTGGAGATCTCCTAGCACCAGTTAGTTTCATAAGAACCTAACGGTGATTTATCTTCTTGAATAAAAACTGAAAGTGCAAATGTTTTTAAAGATGTTTACATGGATGTGTGTTGGATTAGCTGTTCAGGACTAGTCTTGATTAAACAGGTTGGAGCGTTCAGAACTTCTGTGACCACTGAATTGTGCCCTTTTGCCAGCCATACCAGTAGTGTCTTACTACTGAACTGTATGGATTCTCCAGTGATGAGCTTAGGTGTCAGTAATACTCATCACAAAGGAATAAGCCAAAGGCAAACTGCTCCCCAGATCTGTCTCTTTTATCCATCTTGCATCAAATTAAGGTCTGAATCAAACCAAAATCTTTCTGATGCAAAGCATGCATGTCCACATTATGAAAAAGGCAGAATCTTCTACAATCTGTGAATCAATAAAAATAAAAAATACTCACTGGGATAAAGCTGACAGATTGTAAAAGAAATGCTCAACTATATCAAATATTTGCTAGTTTTTCCAAATACATATTCAACAGATATTCTTGATCCCATGCATACAGACCACATTCCTGGTGATTTCAAGCTCCTTCCATGCCCGTGTTAATCGATGTTGTACAACACTTAATTATCTTGAACATTTATGCAACGTCTGTAACTTAAAGCAGAAAAAGTATTATGACCAGGTTGTTAAAAAAAGCTTTACGGTGTTGTAGGTCTTTATTACGGTCTTTATTAAACACCCCTCTCTCTACACATGTATATAGATACATCGTATTCATTTTTGAGGGTTATGTAGAGCAGGTCTTTTAGATACTGAAACGACTTTGATTCATAATGATTTGTATGACACATTCATAATGATTTGTATGAATGTGTGAGTGGTGCGGCACACGTTTCTCACAAACACTTGCGAGGGGACAGTGAATGAGCTTTGTGGTTAATATGGTGCAATTAGAAGTTTATGGTGTTATTAGTAGGTTAATATGGGGTGATTAGCGGGTTAATATGGCATTATTAGCTTAGTATAGCGTTATTAGGAGGTTAATACGGTGTTATTAGAAGGTTAATACGGTGTTATTAGTAGCTTAATATGGCGTTATTAAGAGGTTAATATGGTGTTATTAGAAGACCATGACTAATAAGGGCCCAAGTGTGTCACTAAAACTGCAGCCTGTAGTCAAAACCCGTACAGAAAGGAAATGACTGTATGACGGCACATGAAGGTCAGTTCACCCACTGTCATTTCTCTCTTTGTGCCACACACAGAGCTACCTTCAGAGTCTTCGAGACCGCCAGATGGGCACGGGCACGTCTCTGAGCAGCCTGAGTACTGCCAACCACACGGTGGTCGATTTGGACTATGACACTGGCTCCACTGTCCCACTCACAGCCTCCACGCCAGCAGCACGTGCCTGAGTTTTAATTCTGTGACAGTAGCATTGGCAATCTGGGTAAGAAGAACGCATGATGGCATGGTACTTTGTAATAAGGGTCGGCGAGAAGACCTCAATTTTGTCTCGCAATATTTGTAACGACAAGGTTCTGATAATGGTCATGTTTGTCGAGCTATACGTTATTTGTGGAAACGTGCAAAAAAAACAGAACTTGACATAGCACACTGTGTTTGGGTGTGATTATGTGGTAGGCCTTACATTTGTAACAACAGCTGTGTTTTTTACATCCAGTAACCAACAAACTGCTAAAATGTTATTTATTTATATAATGCACAGCGCCGTTATGTTATCGCGCGTTAAAATGCGGCTATTATTTCTTTTTAAACCATTAAAACTTAATGTAGCATTCAAGCTCTAAAGCATAAATTGATGTGAAAAATGTATCTGACCGAAAAACGGTAGACCGCATTAATGCCAGACATGTCTTTAGGTAATTCTTAATGAATATATCAGTCAAAGTCTTTCATTAATAGTAGTAGCTTCTCAGTTAACTCTTTTAATGTTACAGTGAATTGGCTGAAACTTTTTTAAGAATATTTTCAAAAAAACAAACAAAAAATGTAGAGAATGAAACTAGACAGGGGTCAGTTTGGTGGTTAATATGTGAAGTTATCATGCTGTAGATCAAAGCCTTACATTCACCACCCACACGTACCACCTTACTAGAAACACCTTGTAGGAGCACAGTACTGTTGTTCTTCCATTGCTGGGTTAAGTGTCCGGGTTTAAGTGTCCTCCTCTGGCCGCAGGATAACTGTTGGCTTGATGTTTTAGATGGCAGAACACTTGAACCCAATCTGTCGCTGGCACATGCCCAAATGCCAGCAGTACTTCTGTTCCTGATAACCTTGGGTCATGGGGTTGTGGATGGATCAGTACCTACCACCAGACCCACCAACAAGGCAGCATTAGTAGTTTGTTGAGAATGGTCCACCACCCAAATAATAATGGTGAACGGTGTTGACCAGCAGTAGGTGGTGTTGAAAAAGACTGACACTTTATTCAAGTAGGTAAATGGGCCATGTTGTGTAACGACGTGGAATTGTTCCTACACACTTGTCAGATGCTGATGTGGCAAGAGCGTACCGGTACCAGTTCGGTGTTTCAAAGAAAGTATCCAATAAGCATAAACACATCGTTCATCAGAGAGCAGTGATGAATGTATCTGTACGTGTGTGTCTGTGTGAGTGTATTACTGTTTTGTTAGTTTTTACATTTTTCAAATATGAAATGGTAAAAAATGTTTTATAATTGAATTACTTGTATAGTGAGATTCATGTTTATAGTTCTATGCTGAAGGCGTATGAATATGCCGAAAGCTTCATCAGCAGATTTGGACTCGTTAGGTGTTTTCTGACAACATGTTTGCTTTGGGACATGTCTGGACACCTGCTCAAGGTGATGGTGGTAAGAGATAGATGGAATACACAGGTATCTACATATTTGTATTCTAGTTATCTTTGCTAGTTCATTTTTTGTAATACTAAAAATTTCATTTCATTCATTATACACTATAGGGTTTTTATATTTCACTTACTAACTACTAAATCCATTCTGTACACTAAAATGTCATTATTGTTATTGATGAGTGTCTGGAATGAGTCTATAGAAGATGATAAAACAATGAGACTTTGTGCATTTATTTATTAATCGGTGTTTTGTGGTCAATTTAAGGTCATTGTTGAATAACAATTTATTTTTATTTTCTTCTAGTTTGTTTGTTTTGTTTGACTGTACCAGATTATTTGTCATATCTTGAATTTTATAATATTATAATAATTTTATAATGCCTTATTTCCATTCAGACATTTTCAAGTTTCATTTTGACCAATTTAACACCACACCTGTGTAAAGTATATACTCAGTGTTTTTTGTTGTTCCTTTCTTAGGACATGAATGTGGTGTGTATAAAATGTTTATAAGAAATTATGAAATTCATAAAACACTATTCCTGAGGCATTTGTTCATTTACTAGTCAGTCATGACCGACTCCTCTTATGTCTTAAAAAACCAAACCATCGTAGACAACCTCAAACCATGTATCCAAGGCTGTGTTCATATATATATTATCTGACATGCAACTAATTCACTTGTTCTTTTTGAATACATGTTAAAATACCTGGTCTTGATATTAAGTTGAAAATTCCCTAGCTTGACAGAAATGGAGCCAGTGTGCAAGAGAACCAGGTTACATGGGGGGAAAAAAACAGTTGAAATGTTATCTTCAGGACACATAATTATCCATTGGCCCTGATGAATACATACAGCGTTACGAAACTTCTTTTCCAAGGCACATCACTAACTGAAAACAACCCTCCATTACATTGATGTGGGCCCAGCACTTGGGATCCTTCAGCACGAGGTTCTGTGGCCCTGTGAAATATTCCCTTGGCAACAAACATGACATAATGCTTTTCTGTGACGGCTGTTTCTCATTAGTCGTTAAGCTGTTAGAACGACATCGTACTTTGTCTTTGAGACACGGTGTTTAGCAGGGAGGGAGACGTAATGAAAATCTCTAACAGTTGCTAATGGTAATTGATGAAGAGCGAATTAGAACTTAAAGAAACACTGAAAAAAAAACCATTGCGTCAATCATGCTAAATTTATGTGCTCAGGTTAAATTTTATTAGTAATTGTTGTAGTTATTGCAGTAATTGAACATCTTATCAATGTGGCCAACATATCAAACTCGGAAGTGCTTTTTTTTGTTTTTAACAAAAAATAATTATAAAGTGACTCCATAAGAGTGTCATAAAGTACATGGTACTCTACAGACTCTCTTCCTACCAGTCACTGAGCCCGTAGCCTAAAACCTGTACTGCTCTGTGCTGTAATTCCTTAACATTAGCACTCTCGATTATAACTGTTTCTCTCTTTTTATACACAAATGCTGATCCATCATATAATTATTCTGTGAAAATATTATATTTCTGCTTTTTTTTTTAGTAAATATGTTTCTGAGCAAAACTAAATCCAAAGAGAGGCTTCTGTGTTGTAAGAAAAGCATACATTACTGAGTGGCCTGAGTACACATTAATCTCTACATAGGCATGTTTTATCCCTGTGCATTGCTACAAAATGCCAAGCCATAATATATAAATGGCAAACGTACTCAAGTGTATTCCACTCTTTCTCAGTGCACCAACAGTGTGGTTGAAGCCTGTTCCCTGAAATTAGCAACCATGTGAAAGGAAGTGAAGGAATTCTTCAAGCATGCCTGGGGGGAACTGAAAGTGTTACCCATTCTCAGCTCACAAATACTACAACATAGCTATAATCACATAGCATGTGTCTCAAAAAGTCCGACTTAATGTTGACAATGTTGCTGGCAGTTACGTTGCAGTTGAAGGCAATGTCAAAGCATAGAGCGCCCTCTAGAGTGTCACTGGTTGCATCTCATCCAGCGCTCTCGTTTACTGAGGGGGTAACCGGTGTCGACGATTAGCTGTTCATTCATGCGCCAGTATTTGTCACCCTTGAAGAAGTAGACTTTGCCATTGGTCCACGTGAAAGCTGCATCAAGATTGGATGGAACACCAGTAAAGAGGCGGGAGATGGGCTTCGGATATATCCTGAGGTCATTGTAAACCATTTCGTCCCACTGCCAGTATCCTGAGCCCTATGACAAGATCGCAGGACAATCAGTATTTCCTTCAGATATGCAAATCCTGTGTATCACATACTTATACATTAATTTATAATGACAAATTCTTAACATTAAATGGTATGTAAAAACAAAACAATAACAGAGTGGGGAGGCACAACAAAATATCTGGTTAATAATCTGGTATATAACTATTCTATATGATAGACAATACAAATATTAGTAGTATTTTAGTACTAGAGTTGCAATGGATTAAGGATGTAATCTCACTGCCTCTTTATGGTCATAAAAGTGTATCATTCCAGGAGGAACTTTGGTCCATATAGTTGCATGCTACCTTAAAGAAGAAAATTTTCTTGTTCTTTTCGAAATACAGTGCCGCATCAATGTTAGCAGGGATTCTCCTCAGCTGTTTGGGGTATCCATAGTCGAGCTGGAAATTCGTAAACCGCCATACCTTGTCACCTGAAGTGGTTGGTTAGAGTCAATCATGTAAAATAGAGAATGAATAAATGGGGAAAAAAGGTTTTGGGGAAAACCAACATAGAGGGTGGAGTATACTTTACTGCATCCTATCATTCTCTTGTTAGTTCATGACAATCATGACACCGAAAGGAACTATTTTTCACCAAACAGAGTTCACATAGTTTTAGATCTAATCACCCCTCCACACGCCACTGTGCAGTGAAAAACATGTTTAAATTAGATCTAAACTGGTCAGCAAAATCTTTAGCAAAAAGTCAGCAAGTCTTGAGCATGCATGGATCACGTTGGTTTGTACGTAAACGATGTTTATTGCTCAACCTGAACAAATATTTCCACTGAGGTAAATTAGTTGTAATTTATTTTGCTGCATTGTTGCAAACGCAAACAATACAGGAATGTTGATCTCTAATGAAATGAAAGCATTCATGTCTTTGATGACAAAATCTACAAGTCAGTGCGCAGTATTTAATGCTCAACAAAGGACTGACTCAGAAAGAGACATTTGTGAGTCATTAGTCAACCAAAAAAGGTTCACATAAACTTTATGAGATGCAAGATGCAGCTGTTTGGGGAACGCAAACCCTAACCCTAACCCTAACCCCTACGCTTGCTAAGTTTCCCAGAAGAGTCATAGCTAATAAAGTTTATAATAAGGACATAATGTTTACATCACAATTTCTACTCACCCTAACCCTAACCCAAGCCAACTAACATAAATATGTATGAAATAGCTTTAAGGAATACCTTTAAGAAAGTAAGTCTTGTTGATTCTTGGAGAATAAACAGCTGCATTAATCTTCCCTGTCAGTCCCTTCCACAGGCGGTTGATCTTTATGGGAGGGTTATATCCCATATCGGTTATTGTCCACACGTAATCCCCACTAAAAGCAAAGGTCTTGCGCCAAGGACCTGACGTAAACCAAAACAGCATTTTATGGTGATCATATTACATCTTTGAGATAAATACTGTGACCAATTCATAGGTTTGGAGTAATGACGAGGTTTTACTTTCTCACCCAGCATAATGGCATCAAGCTTGGCTTCACACGGATCTGGAATGTCACCTTTTGGGAAAGGTGATGTGGTGGGGATTGTGGTGTCAGTGTTGTCATCTGTGCTTGTACTAGATATTTTTTTACCTGGACAGAGATGAGTGTTAGTATAAATAGCATGTAAAGTAAGCAACCATGTTAGATGGACTCAGTGTTGAGTTGCATCGTAATTCTTGCATTATTCTATACTTATAATTATCACTATTATCATTATTCTAGACTTTGTGTCACATAGACATGGTTCACTGAGAGCTGCTCTGGTACCCCTCAATATTTTTTGAGAACTTTCCTTATAAGTAAGATCTGTGCAAGTCAGTGGTTGATGACTTACATATTCAAAGTAATTGTGCATCAATCAGTTTCAACTTGTGTTGTAAAGACTTACACTAATTTTTTTCAATGTTATGAGTTTGGTTTTCTGAGAAGCAACAAAGGGCCATTAAGGTATTACATTCTGGATTATAACAGGTGTAACACATTGTAACAGGTGTAACATCAACCCAGTATCATTCTGGTACTTGCCAATCTCATGCTAACTGCACACAAGCAGACTGGTTCCTATACAAGGTCATGATACGATCTGCAGTTAAACACCAATCCCGCCATAGCATTACCATATAGTGCCTGGATGCCAAGGATGTCATCGATGTGCAGTTTGAAGTTGGCTCGATAACCGGTGTAGTGCGCAGCCATAAGTGCACTGCTGTACTGGGAGTGGCCCAGGCCCAGGGCGTGCCCAATCTCGTGAGCTGCTACAATGCGCAGGTTGGAACCATAGTGCTTGCCTTCTGTCCAGAACTCATCTTCATCAAAGTGAACAATTCCGGAAGGAGGTGCTTCGGCATGGGCAAGCACATGACCTATAGGCAGAACAGGATTGGGTAGTTTAATTTAGACGTGGACTGATTTGAGAGAGAAGTGTGATAGTTGGCTTCTGGCACCAGCTCTACATGGTTGGCACAAGCCTAGCACGGCTGGCCGCTGGTATAGGCACAAAGCCATAGAATTTGACTAGAGTTGCGAGAGTTGTGGTCCAAGGCCTTAACACAGCGATTCATGACAGATAATTTGAGATCATCCTTCCATGAAACGGCTTTGCTCTGCTATCCTGTCCTTCTAAAAGAGGTTCTCAGAGGTTTCTCAGAGGTTTTCAGAGGTTTCCCACTGGCGGTACCTTAGAGTCTGAGCTCATAGTTTAAGAAATATTGGTTGTAGAAATACCCAAAGCTTTCAAAGAACTCCAGAAATGACTGAGTCGACTGAAATAATATAGGCCAATGCTGGAATAAAACAGCTCTACTTTTGTCAAAGCTTGGTGGCTTTGTAAACATAAACCAATTTTATGGTGATATGAAATTATATTCTACACAACTTAATCTTTTCTCATACTCTGCAATCTTTATGCAAGTTTATCCCTTCCTAATACACAGTAAAGCAAATGGAAGTTTAAAAAAAAATTACTGAATGTATGATACCTTTTATCCACATTACATACCTGGCCCATCAAAAGGTGAGGGACAGCCCTCCCTCTTATGGAATGAGATCCTAATGTCTGCTCTGCCATACTCAACCTCCTTGAAGTTTAGGGGAGTGACATCACTCCAGTACTTGAAGGCAGATATGATGGCCCTCTGTGTTTCAGCCTTCCCCATGTCTGGGGTGTAGTTATAGATACGATACGTTAGATTCCTCTTTCTCCAGACTCCTGAAAAATAAACAGAAAAGTTGAGTCACAGACCTGCACTACACTCACTCCTGAACTCCAGAAATGTCTTCTTGTCCTGCAGGTGCCAGATTCTAAGGGACAAATTCTCCCTCTTGAAAAAGCCATTGCAGGCTTTAACCCCATTCTAAACACTGTTCAGGATGAGTCATTTTCCAGGAATCAGGACTGCAGACTCCACCCCCCACCCCCCACCTATTTTGAATACATGGCCAAGATCTGAAAACCTTCAGCAGCTTATCTACAGTCTTGTACTAAAGCATGAAGAAAATTCCACTATAAGATACAACATTACAGCTGTTACTATGAATAATAAATAGCAATGAGATTATTTCACTTCCTTCATTTTCTCTGCAAAATTGTGCTGTTCAGTGATAAAGACTCACAAAGATACGGAGGAGTTTCTTACCACCAAACCGTCTGAACTTCATAGACTTCAGGTTGAAAGGATCCTCTACACCACAGCGCGGTTGCCTCATTTTCAGCAGAGTAGCTCTGTCAGATACTCCAGTAATTGGCAAACCTGACACTCGCTGAAACAACCTATCATTTATATGAGAGATACATTGACATACATTTTTAGATAATGTGTAGCCTTGCACTTGGAATTAGGAATTTGTGGAATAATTCCACTTTGTGGAATACAACTAGTTTCACTAGAAAGTTAAGAAAAACATTATTGTCTTTAAACAGTCTATTTACTGTTAATGTAATATCACAAAAGACTCAAGCAGTCTTTTATCATTTTTGATGGTGTTAACAATGAACACGTAATTACTGGTACATTATTTATTACCTTCAAAAGGGAAAAACATACATTGTCCTAATGATTCGTGCTCCCTAACAGGAGCAGCCAAAAGAAGAAGAAGTCATAATGATTCATGTTTTGTACATTTTTACCTGAGGGCTTCTTTCACATCTTCAGTGCTTGTGTCTTCTTGTGCCTGCATATCCAGTGGAATGTCGAGATATCCAAACTTCTTTAGGTAAGCCTGCAGGCAGACAAGTGAGACAAAGGATGCATTATCATAAACCATCTATAACTCCAAGAGAATATATATATATATATGTATATCAGGCACGCGCGACTTTAAAAGACAATCTGCTGGAGCGCACTTGTATGAAAAAGCTATGCAAACATAGTATGAGTATGCAAACATACTAGGAGCGCTATTTTAAGCAGCGACTACTCGAAACATTTGTGTTCTCACCGTTGCCTCTATGAACTCCATTCTTCTGTCCACTACAGTAGAGGACACGGCGTATAGAGCGGCGGTAAGGAATAATGTTAATTGCACCAGGTTTTCCATCTCGGCCGACTGCACCACTGTTTTCTCTATAGTAATGTCGATTAAATAATGAAGCTAATAAAGAAATACCAGTTTGTCTTTTGGGTGGATACTCTTGTCTAACAGTATGCAGCACCAAGTTCAGCGTGTTCATCCGTGAGTTTTATAAATTAAAGAGCACATGAGTCACAGCTCAGCTGAATGATGCATTTCCGATGAGTGCGAGCGCCACAACTGCTTCATAAGAGGAACAGCTGCGTGCGAGTACCGGCTACTCCCCTTGCACTCCACCTCAGAGTAGAAGTGAATCTGGAGTTGGACCGCTTCCATCACTGAAACTTTCCGCTTTGCTCCAGCAACTATGCTATTGTCCCCAATCATCACTTTTATATTTCAGCGACTGCGTCGACACGTTACGCAAACGGTTCGTTTATCTTTTCCGGCCTGGCAGCAAAACTTCAACGTGTTGTAAATGAGTTCCAAGACTACCCGAACCACAGTATGGCTAATGTTTATAATATAGCAGAGAGACATTCTGGCAAAGCAGAAAAACAGCTTAACCAACTCATTTCGGTGCCAAAACAACCAGAGCTCTAAGGAAGATTTAGTGAGGTTTGCGTCCACGTGTTATGACTAGGTGAAACGAGGAAAGGTCAGTACATCGCCAGTTTAAGGGTAATATCCACACAGTAAACTCTGACCACGGTGCAGCGGGAACCTCTGATGAAGGACTTACCATCGTGTCACTTGTTTAAATTGGTCTTCAAAGCTGTAATTTCCGTGTAACGCAGACCCAGCCTTGAACATCGAAAGGAACCGGAAAATTGGGCACCTTCTTATGTCTTGTATAAAACAAAAAAACCCCGCACTTAAATAAACTAAATTACCCAAGCAGCATTGGTGAATGAGTCCCATATGTGACTTGTGCTATTCTTTTAAGCCTCTATGTTTATACAGACTGCGAAGTACCCAGAGCAAAACCATGACATACAGTATCGGATGCACCTGGTAAATTTGGTGCCATCATAAAGTTCTGCTGCTGCTTCACACATGGAGTTACATAGTTGTTTGCTCCATGCTGGTTAGTCTCATGAAATCATTTAATATGGTAAGAAATCCTTTAGCGGAGGCACTATGGGGATCACAGATTAGCAATACCATTAAATCTCGTTACTAGTTTTAATCCTTCATTTTGCATTTAGGGAATAAATTCAGAAAAAAAATGGAAAAGGTACAATTTGCACAATAGAGCTCTTGTGTTCTATTTCTGATATACGGTACAGTTTTGGATTAGGCTATTCATTTAAAGCATATAAAACCCTTTTTGGTGAAACTGGTTCGTAACTGAATAAAAAATCAAACAGGTGCCTAACTTTTTCTTTTTTTGCTGTAAATGCTTGAGAAACCAGTAGCATCAAATTATTAACAATATGTGTTGTAATAAAATGTTATAACAAAAGTGAAATTTATTGGGGAAAAATATCTATATGTGTAATGCTTTTTAATGTAACTTGAAATAAGTAATTTTGTTAATTTTGTAGCTTTTCAAAGTTGTAGCCTATTTTACTTGTACAAATGTTTGTGATCTAGATTTTATTTGAAACAAAAATGAATGTTTCAGTTTTTATATATATGTACAGAGATGTTTTGATGTGTTTGTAGAGAGATACTACGTTCACTAATCTACTAGTTCAGTAAAATGTACACGTCTCACATGTTTATGTCATTTTCTTGGTAGAAGCTCTTTTTTATCAGCCAGACCACATTGTTATAATCATCCAGTAAACTGAGTAGAAATGTTTGTGACTCACATGAGGGATGATTGAATTATTTGCGAGAGCAGTTTTTTAAACACAAGTACAGAAAGTGTCTCTGTTGGGCAAAGCATCAGGATATCAGAGAGCACGATTTATCCTCACTGTTAATCATTTTGATGACCAACACTTTTGAGTTCCCGATAGTAAGTCAGTTTTAATCTGTTTCTTTGCATGCAAAGAAAACAAGGTGCTGACCAACACTGAAGTAATACTGGAAATGTTCAAGTCAAAAAATGTGGAAAACCTTTTTGAGTGCATACCCACTCTTCAGGTGAGCTCAGACTAATTACCTGGTTTGCCCAGTGTCGAGACACCCAATCCACAGGTGTCCTGGGCTGGGAAAAATGCTCAGTGGTTTCCTGGAGAAACTTGCTAACCAAATGTTTCATGTGAAGTTGATCCTAAAGAAAATAGTTTTGAAGAATTACTGACAGTTATTTGAAAATTGCTGTTATGTTCCATGGGTCTGATCTTATGTGTTTTACCTTTCAAGCAATTACAGAACCTTTTGCATCACACATTAATAGTTACAGAAAACACCCTCATTCATAGATACTCAAACGTTACTAGTTACAGAAAAGAACCTCATTCCTGTTTACTCAAATGTTACTAGTTACAGAAAAAAAACCTCATTCATATATACTCAAACGTTACTGCTGAGTGTTACTGCAATGGTGCCATTATGAATGCAAGGTTTATTGTATGGATTAGAAACCATTAAATTACTATATATAAAGTTTTCAAGCACTTTTTACAGGCAAACATGCTGAGATTAATGGAATGAAGATGATGAAAACTCCCAAGCAGAGATATCCATTGTATGCAACATTAGTCATCCGGTTTGCTACATGCTCTCTTCTGCTGAATCAGTATTATACAAACTGTATTTTGTAATAACTGTATATAATTGTTCATATGGTTTAGAGTCACTCAAAAAATTCTGAAGTTATGGAAACTGTTTTGAGTTTCCATTAATGAAGAAAATGAAATACTGCAATGGAAGTCTTAAAGTGCTTAAATCCACTAAACCTGTTCCAAATATATACAATAATATATATATATATATATATAATTAATTGTGCATATCTATCTTATTTTGGGGGGAGCAAGGTATCTGTAAATCGATATACAGTTATTATACATTTTTTGTTCATGTCCCTTTAAGCTTTATAATGCATATTTTGACTGGCCAAAATTATTATTTTGTATAAGTTTGTGCAGCAGATAGAAATACATGAAATCTGCACTTTCAGTCTTGATGAACAGTCAGAGTGAAAATCTGGACTGAATCCAAAAACAGCCACATAATAGCAAGTCATTTGAAACTTTTGAGGTCCACCAGAGAGGTCTTAATGTAAAGTATTTATTTCTAATGGAAGTATTAATGTTACATTAATTTCATGTTACAGACAAAAGGTCAATGTTAAAAGCATCTTAAAGTAAATGTAAAAAAAAAAAAAAAGCAAAAAAGGTAACTTACTACACTGTTTAAAATGGAAATTGCTTTGTCTGTGCATCATATAATGCTTTTTTGTATATATGTAGTTATGTTAAACTATATCCTGTAAATGTATAGCTATGTTGAACTATTACTAACCTATTTCAAATATGTAAAGCTTCTGTGTGAGGAAGAAAGCATTAGAAATATTTTGTGCTAATATTTCTTATATACTACTGTTAAGGATAATTGACAGTTGTCAGTATTATTAAAACTAAATTGTGATACTTTTAAAGACCAAATATGGTTTAATTCTTAGCAAAGGAATGCATGAACTCTTGAATATGATACACATCATTTCTGTCATTGTGAAGGATTTTGTAGAGTCTTTTTCTGCACGTCTTCCATTCAGTGGATATATTTTGCAGTGTCATGCCTTCTTTATAATGGTGGACTGCAGTCGCCTCTGAGCCCAGGCGGTACAAGTTGAAGTCTCCAAACAGACGATGCCAGGCCTGGAGATCAGCCGGCTGCAGGTTTGCATGCTCAGACATCTCCCGGAACTTCTGTCTGGCTTTAGCATAGTCCTTTACTTCAGCATACCTAAGCGCTAACTCTATCTGTGGGTAGATGAAGTTGGGATTGAGGCGGGCACCCTCTTCTAAATGGTAGATGCAGAGGCTCAGGAGCTCTCGGTTGTGTATGTCTTGTGATTGCTGGGCTTTCCAGCGGTAATTGTTGGCGATCTCATGATGTACACGGGACGAGTGTGGGGCTTTCTCCAGCATTTGATGTAGCACCTCCAGTGCCATGTCATAGCACTGTTCTTTCTTCATGAACTTAGCAATGTGCAGGTTGACACTCAGATCATATGGAGCCAAGTGTAATGCTTTCCTTATGTGTCCCCAGGCCTCTGCATTCTTCCTGTTCTTGTAGCACTTCAGCCCCAGATAGACATGGATCATGGCATTGTGCGGGTCTAGTTTCAGGGCTCTCTTCAGCTGGGTCACTGCAGAAGACTCCTCGAAAGGTATGCGCTTGTCTTCCCTGACCTCCAGGCCTTCTAGGTGGAACAGGGAGAAAGCGTAGCCGGTGTTCCACTCCGTGTCCTCTGGATCATTTTGTAGGGCCTTATGAAAGCTGTCCTTGGCTCTGCTGTAGTACTTTTTGGAGAATCGCAGGAGAGACCATGCTTGTTCACTTTGGACCTCACGGAGCAATTCAGCTGAGGGAGTAAGAAATGCTCCAGGAATTTCAGCCAATTTCTCCACATAAACTTTGGCTGTAACATCATCAGCCATATGATGGTGCACCCAGGCTAAATTTCCATATGTAACAACACATTGGAAAGGATCGTTGCATGCCTCCTTTGCTCTTTCCAAATACTCAAGTGCCTTGTCATTACAGCCCCGCAAATGTTTAATGTAGGCTAGAAAATTTAAGCCTCTTTGTCTGAAATTCCCTCCGTCTGTAGATTGGACTGAAAGACTCTCAGTGAATTTGATCTCCAAGAAATTAAGATCAGCATCCTTCTTCTGTAAGTCCCATGTGAAGTGGCAGTCCAATTTCTGAAGTTCCTCCAGCATTATTCCTGTTCCTGTTCAAATATTTAATAAATTGTATGTTTTATGTATTTTAATGTGGTGCCCCTTATTTGCAGCACAGTATACAAATGTGTAACAAGGCATTAATATTCTGCAGAATATTTTTTTCTGCAGAATATTTTTTTCAAGCTTTTTAAAAACTATATAATCAAATAATATATAATTGATCATATAATTAATCATAGCACATAGTTACAATGAACTGTTGGTGTAATAATAAAATAATAATGAGGTACCTTCAGTTAAGAAGGAAAGTTTGCAGTTGAAATAAAAATAAGTATACAGTATCATTTAACTGTATCGGTATAGTATCTTATTGGTTTATTACATCGGATTCAGTGAAAATCAGTGACTGGTTTTGGATTATGGGTGGTATTACAGACATTCTCAGAAGTAAAGTGCAGCCTATATTCATGTTGTAATGTTATCATATGTTATCATGTATCATATATATTAGAATGAAAACACGTACCTTCTTTTAATCTACTAACTCCTGGAACTCTCAAGCGTCTGTAGAAATCACAAATGCCAGTTGCCTTACTTAAGTTTCAGTTTCTATTTCTGCAGAACAAGTAAATGAAACTGTGAGCCAGTACTTTTAACCACTTGGTTAGAGGTGTTACGTCTGACATTGTAACTCGCAAAACTACAACAAATAATCAAACAAACATAGGAACAAAATATAAATAGGAACAAATGATTAAACCATCCAAACAATGCGGTTATTCAGTAGTGTAATTACCGAAATAGTTTTCTTTGACTGTCATCAACATTTTCAATTGTTTGTAATGACAAAACCAAAAAAACCCACAAATGAACATCTGCGCGGCTCCATCGATATAATAGACTATTGGCGCCATCTAGCGGTCATTCAATGAAGTCGCTCAACAGCATTGTTTGAATATTTATACCATTGTCGGGTGAACATTCGATTCTGAATATTGATGGGAAAGAGAGAGAGAGCGAGAGCACAAGACTCCCATGACATGGACACCACGCAAGAATAGCAGGGGCCCACAGCCAGGGCCCAGTAGATGTCCTCTGGCATTGGACCTGGCCAGAACGGCTAGCAACCTGTACAGATAGAGTAGAGAGGGTATAATGAGGACTCCCATGGTGCCATGCACTTCCTTGTGGACTGTAAATTCGTTAAAAAAGCATTTATGCTTTTTTAAAGACTGCTGATTTGTGTGTGTGTTGATTCAGTTCAGACACGTTCTTTCCTTGTTTATTGATGTTAGGGATGTGTGGTACTCCCCTTCATGTTGTGTGTTGTGTTTAATTACCTCCCTCTGTCTTCCCACCAATTTGTCGTTTCTGTTGTTGATCCTTGGTATTATAATCAGTATGGTTGTCCTGCATTTACATTAAAGGATGATTTATGTAAAAATAAGTACAATCAGTGCTGACATCGCCCAAGCATGCGTGCTCTGCCCACTGATCTTCTCACTCTATACTAATGACTGCATCTCCAAAGGCTTCTCTGTCAAGCCCCTCTGTCAAAATCCTGTTTGCAGATGACACTACAGTTATTGGTCTCATCAGAGATCGTGACGAGTCTGCATACAGAAGGGAGGCTAGTCCTCTGGAGTTGTCACAACAACTTAGAGCTGAACATGTTCAAAACAATGGAGATGATAGTGGATTTCAGAAAGAACTTTCCACCCCTGCCAACGCTCGCCATCCTTGACAAGGCTGTGATGGCTGTGGAGTCCTTGAAATTCCTGGGAACAACACTCACCAGGAATCTGAAATGGGACATCAACACCAGATCCATCATAAAGAAAGCCCCAGCAGATGGTGTTCTTCCTGAGCCAGTTGAACAAGTTCAACCTGCCTCAGGAGTTGCTGGTTTTGTTCTACACAGCCATCATAGAGTCTGTCAGCACCACCTCCATCATATTCTGGTACAGCTCTACCACCATACATGATATTCACAAACTGCAACATATCATCAGGTCTGTGTAAAAGATCACTAGTGCCAACTTGCACACCCTGTTGCGTCTGCACTGCTCTAGAACCAAGAAGCGAGCAGTGAAGATCATCGCCGACCCACTGTACTCTGAACGTCAGCTGTTTCGGCTTCTTCCCTCAGGCAGACGCTTCAGCAAATGAGGGTCAAAACAACTAGACTGCAGGAAAGCTTCTTTCCCCACGCCATCCTTATGAACATCCACAGCATGTTTTATATTACCTGATACAATTAACTCTCCAGTTTCTACTGTATTCTAATTAAGTTTGCTATTTTCTTTTTTTATTATTATTATTTTTAAATGACTTTCTCTGGACAGAAATACTGTTACTTTTCACCAATTTATGTGTTTGTATGTATATATATTTACAGGAATTCGTTTTCTGCATGCGCGTGTGTATGTATGCGTGTGTGTGATTGTGGGTAGAGTATGGCCGTCTGCTACTGCGCGAGTGTAAATTCATCAGCAACTTCATACTGTGAGCACTGAGACAGAAGTAATAAAATTTGATGCCAACTTCAAAATTACGTAGCATCTCATTTTAGGTACTTTACATCACATAAATAACCTCAAAGGTACTAGATGCAGCTATGACATGTTGTTTAACGTTGATTAACTCATTTCTCTGGATTTCGAACTAGCAAGATTTCAGTTGGATTTCTCTAACTGAACGGAACCAGTAAGCACCTATGTTGGGGTCAATAATACCTCAGTAAGAAGTGAGACCAGCTAGCGGCCTAATTTTCTATTCCACGTCTTATAGCAAAAACCTAGTTACATGGGATTTTTGATATCGGCTAGATATTGTGCATATGAGTGGAACAAGCATAAATATACTTAGTGGTCACTTGGTGGGATTCTATCCAAGGTAACTAGCTAGATATTTTATTTTTCATATTTACAGACCGTTTAGCAAGACCAGCTCTATGTGAGTGATCTCTATATGAGCGACTAGCCAGCTCCGTCGCTTAGCTAAACCGAGCATGGAGAACAAATCCATCTTTCTCTTGACAGAATGCCTCGTCATCTACTATTTCTATGGCCGCCATGACGTAGCTCAGATGCTGCATTTGATACTTTTATCTGTTGCTTGTAACTTGTTTTTTCTGTAATCGAAATCTACGTCGAATTATGTCTAACATGTTCTATAACAGTGTACACTAGGAACCCATTTCATGCGCAGATATGGGCCTTAAAAATAATGATAAACTTTTAATTAATTTTATCAGGCTCCCAAATTTTGTCCTATGTGAGTTGGCTAATTTACTGAAGCAAATCGGTACTATGATACACTATTAGGTGCATCATGCCTTTGCCTTAGATAATGCTAGAAATACAGCAAGATCTGTGTCCTTTCCTCAAAACGAAAAGCATTAACAATGTAAGACATTTGGAGTTGAAAAAACTGAACATTTGTTTCTTTAATGTTATGGGCATGTCAAGTACAAGTAAAAAAGTAGGCTAGTATAAAATTACGCCGTGTTGTACCGTCACCTTCATCAAGAGAAGAACTGCCAAGATAATCTAGTGAGATATTGTTAGCAGTGTAGCTAACGCTACATTACATTAAAATACATCTCTGTATTTAAACCAGTTTCAGAGAAAGGGCTTGTAGCTGACACGGATGGAAAATGACAGTAGAATTAGTCTTCAAATGCGTACAGTAAAAACCTAAACGTGCTGTGGGCAAACGCGCCAAACTGTCTGAGCTTGCACCGGGAAAACAGCACAACTAGCAGAAACTGGGGTCTGACGTAAAGTGAGCGTTGCATTGGTAACTTCAGTTGTTTCGTTTTAATAAAAAAAAAAAACGATGCATCATAAGTTCTCATAGATATAGGTTTACTAAATGTGGAATGCACAAAAAGTCGAATGGGAATTATTCTAACAAGGCAAGATAACGGAGATTAGATACTACTACCTAATGGATGCCTGCTAAAAAAACTATTTATAAGGTAAGCAAAATATGTTAACAGTACATTTAGTTAGAAATGTGAACGAAATATCAAGAAATACATATCCAAAATTAAGCTAAGATTATCGTGCGGTTGTGAGTTTAATCTCATAAAATTGCTTAAATTACCATAATAGCTATCTGTCTATCCTGATTGCAGCAAAGGATAGATCCCATCGGCTTTCTGAATTGCGCGAGGCGTCCTGCCAACTTTCTGTCTCAAACATCCAATCAAAAACAAGCAAGGAATTAACTATAAAATGAACAGAAAAATGTCGGTTCTGTGATTGGTTCAGAAAGAATGGCGCAAGGTATAGAAAAATCGCCTTAGTGCTGGGCGATGAGGGGAGGGGGGCACTTGGTTATTTATCATGCTAGATCATATTTACAGTATCAACAGCTATTTTACCAGCCGTATGAATAAGATGGAAAGCATAAGTGAATACAGAACTGTACATTTAAAACTCTCCAGCCTCAAACAGTTCATTTTTGAGGAGAGCAAAACAATCAGAGATTACACTCACACTCAAACAGTAAAAGAAAAATGAGAAATTAAAGTAAGTTAACAGTACTCAAGGTTTTAAGTGCAGGCTGAAGGCAACTGACTGTTTTTTCTTCACTTCTGTTTAAAGCAAAGAGGCATTCCTTCTTTATTCATTTGAATCACCCATTCGGTAATTTATTAATTAGATTTTTTCTTAAATAATTATTACCAACTTGCATTGAAAAAGATGTGTTTGGCATGTTGCCTCTAGTGATGATGTGAATTTTGCCTTTGTGATGAATTGTGTTACATTTGTGGAGTTCAATAACTGCAAGTCTCTTCGGCTCTTGGTATTGAAAAAGCATAGCTCAAGCAAATTACTGTGATGCTTGGGTTTGCAAGTTGTGCAGACATTGACACCCATGTTGACATTGACCTCTGCCTCACTCAGCACTCTCTACTCTCTGATGGACATTTCTGCAGCTCTGGAATAAGGCTAGAAGGCTTCACAGAGTCCACTCCATTCTCATGGGTTTGGTGGAAGTCAATGGGTTCAAATGGAGACAGCTACTGTGCAGGTTTTTCTTTTAAATAGCCATTACCAGATATCTTTATAAGATATGTATATATATATATCTTTATAAGATATATAATATATAATATTGGGATCATCAAAAATGGATCTTCAAAATTATTATAAATAAAAAAGTATTGTAATGTAATTCAAAATTATTATCCCATGGAGGTCTGGATTTGGAATTATACTCAAAAGTGGAAAATCTAATTACAGATTTCAGTGGAAGTGCCTCAAGACAAGTTAAAATGAGGCTCAATAGTATGTGTGACCTCCACATGCCTGTATGACCTCCCTACAACACCTGTGCATGCTCCTGATGAGGTGGTGGATGTTCTCCTCCGGGCCCATCAGACATCGGGTCCTCATACCACCCTCATCAAGTCCATTTCTGACAGTTTGAGCAGAAACATGGATATTAATGGCCTGCTGGAGGTCAT
>JAOXYF010000019.1:7703149-7742402 GCA_028565775.1 Sternarchorhynchus goeldii
AGTGGACTGCAGCTGGAGTCAGTGCTTCAAGAACCACCACACACAGACATATGCAAGACATGGGTTTCAGCTGTCGCTTTCCTTGTGTCAAGCCACTCTTGAACAAGAGACAGCATCAGAAGCGTCTTGCGTTGGACTGCTGCTGAGTGGTCCAAAGTTATGTTCTCTGATGAAAGAATTTTGCATTTCTTTTGGATATCAAGGTCCCAGAGTCTGGAGAAAGGGAGGAGAGGCACAGAAGCCACGTTGATTTAGGTCCAGCGTAAAGTTTCCACAGTCTGTGATGGTTTGGGGTGCCATGTTATCTGCTGGTGTTGGTCCATTGTGTTTTCTGAGATCCAAAGTCAATGCAGCCGTCTACCAGGAAGTTTTAGAGCACTTCATGCTTCCTGCTGCTGATCAACTTCATGGAGATGCAGTTTTCATTTTCCAACAGGACTTGGCACCTGCACACAGTGCCATAGCTACAAGTACCTGGTTTAAGGACTATGGTATCCTTGTTCTTTATTGGCCAGCAAATTCACCTGACCTTAACCCCATAGAAAACCTATGGGGTATTGTGAAGAGGAAGATGCGATACACCAAACCCAACAATTCAGAAGAGCTGAAGGCCACTAACAGAGCAACCTGGACTCTCCTAATACCTTAGCAGTGCCACAGACTGATCGACTCCATGCCATGCCGCATTGCTGCAGTAATCCAGGCCAAAGGAGCCTCAACTAAATATTGAGTGCTGTACATGCTCGTAACTTTCATGTTCATACTTTTCAGTTGGCCAACAATCCAAAAATCCTTTTTTTGTTGGTCTTAAGTAATATTCTAATTTTGAAATACTGAATTTGGGATTTTCATTAGTTGTCAGTTATAAAAGTTTGACCTTTTGAATGGAATTTCTGAAATAAATCAACTTTTTCATAATATTCTAATTTTATGACCAGCACCTGTAAATTAGAAGGACATTGTAGGGGTTATTTTATCCACCTAATATCACCTATTTAGCTCTAGTGTCATGTCTACACTTCTGGACTCCTACTCCCAGAATTCCTCTGTGGAGCTCATCAGATTCAGTTCTTTTGTCTATTGATGATTCCTGTTCCCCATTAAGCCTTAATATTTGCCCATTTAAACCTCTCCCAGCAGGTCTTTGTCTCATCTCAGTTCCTCTTGTGTGTCTTTGTTTCATTTGTGCTCTGTTTATGCCTGCCGGTTTTGACCTTTTTCCGTTTACTGTATTTTTCCCATTTTAGCCTAGCCCTAGCTACTTATTGTTTATTATATTTTGCCCATGTTTTGCATTTTTTCCCTGGTTTTGTCTGCCTGGTCTTCATTAGATCTTTTTATACATATTACGAACTTGTACTTGACTCAGATCCTGAAACCCCATCTGACATGATGTTTCCATCACACTGGCTTGCACTGAATCTGGGTACAGGATTTACACAGAAACCCAGAGTGATGGTTAACACCTGACTGGAAAACAGCAGAACCACAAATGAAGCAGAAGTAATCATCAGAAAGCAGCCCCCATAGGTGACGTCACCTTTCTTATACATCAAAACAGCTATATATCAGTATGACCGTACGTTGTTGGTAACAGGTTCACAGCATCAACTTCGTTTATTTCAGTGCTTGCATATTCACTTATTTCATCTAGAACTTTATGATGTAATTTTTTTCCTTTTCTAAAATGTCTCTAAGTGATGTTAAATGATTTTCTGTTATGTCTGACTTGCGTGCTTGAAATTTCCATTGTTCATACAGACTGGGTCTTTTGTTTTTCTTGCTTAAGAATTCTTGATTTTTATTTATTTAATTTTTTGTGTGAGGACTTGTGCAATCAGTAATTCCATAGTGTCTTGTAAAAAAACATAAGTAAAAAAATGGTTATTTTCGGTTTCGTTATAACACAAACAACAATTATAAACGCTTACCAAACATGGACAACATTGCAACAATATCTTGACAAAGACTGGTTGACACATACTTTTATACACTCACCCTAACAAGACACAGGTGAAACGTATAACAACAACAAGAACAATCACACACGCCACACCCACAACACGCCCAGACGTACACACTCGCTTCACCAGACTGACAAGACAACCGAACACACCCCCACACAGACACGCCCACACAGACACGAGACAGGGGAGGTGTGACCCACCGTGACATTAGCTAGCTAGCAGCATGTTTTACAGTGATCTTTCTGTTTTTGTGATTGTTCTTGTTACTTGTGCTTTGGACACCTCCCTGAGCTTTTCAACATACCCCCACCAAACACCCACTTCAGCTTTTTTAATAACTAGAAAAAACATACAGATGTGAGTACTGACATTACAAACAAATAAACCTCAACAAATATTCCCACTCTGAAAATCTTCCAAGGATTCTGATAGTATAAGGTTCATGGGATTTTACAGAAGTCTGACCTTGAATGTAGGCCTAAACAAAAACTTTTCAGAAGTCTAACCTTGAATGTAGGCCTAAACAAAAACTTTTCAGAAGTCTAACCTTGAATGTAGACCTAAACAAAAACTTTACAGAAGTCTAACCTTGAATGTAGACCTAAACAAAAACTTTACAGAAGTCTAACCTTGAATGCAGACCTAAACAAAAACTTTACAGATGTCTAACCTTGAATGTAGACCTAAACAAAAATGTTATAATGATAAGGTTCTAGTAATAATGATGAATGAAATGATCTGCACATTTAAGAAATATAAAACCAGAGCAATGCAAATATAAAATATGGAACCAGAGTAATGCAAATATAAAATATAAAACCAGAGTAATGCAAATGCATTAGTGACTAAAAGTGAATTATCATCATGTAGCTAGATTTCCATGACTAATGAACCCTTAATATTTATTAAATTAAGATGATGTTATTAAAAATTTAAATGGCTAATTTCTGTTGTATATACTGTACTGTTCTGTTTGCCCCATTTAACTTTTTGCATATATCACACGCAATTTTCGGTTTCATTTCAAGCAGACAGACACTTCTAAAATCACGTAAACCTTGTCCATGAACTTTAAAGTTTATAAATACTAATTTCCAGTAAATATTACATTTACATGGCTTGCCTTAGGTCATGCCGTGTTTATTCAGCATAAGGCATCTCCAGAGAAGGCCCAAAGAAGGAACATCCAATGATATTAACTTTTAATGGTCTCTTAACATTGGTACCTTCATTGATCATTACAGCTGCATAACGTGATTGCAGACAGAAGATCAGGAGCAAGATGAGCACACGTGGAAGACTAGTGTATACAATGTATACAAAGTGTACAAAGTAGTATGCAGTAGATTGTGTCAGAACAGTAGATGTGTAGTCTTTGAATTAATTAACTTATAAAACAAAATGGCTTTGTGTAAAATAAGGATTACCTAAACACAGAGCAGAAGATAAGGTCATTTTGGTCATATAAAAGCCTGTTTCAGCATCAGGAGTCAGAGTCACATGGTCCCAAACACAACTAGTGTTTGTGTGCAGTGTCAGAAATTGGCTATGAGATCTCTGCAGAATCTGTTATCCATGAATGCTAACAGGGTCATGATCTGTGTTTTAGTTCTGAAATAATGGGACCTAAATATTTAACTGAACTTTGCCAAAGTTGCAACTTTTCAGGTGAACACTTAAATTTTCACTTTTCAGGAGTTAATGTATATCCCAGATCAAATTGCTGATGGATTTGGAATTATGAGACCTATCTTGTGTACTGCAGAATGAACAGCCTGTAAGTCTTGCACAACACACCAGGTACCATTAGTCTTGTACAATACACCAGGTATCATTAGATATTTTAACAGCAAACCATGGAGAATTCACTGGTGATCAAGGAAATATGGCCGATCATAGAATTATGATTAATGAATTCCATTCCACAACTCTAAACATCTAAGCATTCCTAAACTTCCTAAATCTAAGCATTCATAAACTTCCTAAATCTAAGTAATTCTAAACTTCCTAAATTTAAGCATTCCCAAACTTCCTAAATCTATGTATTCCTAAACTTCCTCAATTTAAGCATTCCTAATATTTCCTGAACGTTTCTCAATATATTTCTGAACTCTTTCCACTGGTGAGTGTATAGATTATGAGTAGAAGACTTTATCCATAATTTAACCTGGTCAGATTATCTATAATTTAACTTCATCAGATTATCCATAATTTAACCTGATCAGTTTACTCTACATTGTCTTTACTTTAGATGATCTTATGTTGTAGTTTTTTTATTCTGGTCCTATATGAGGTAATCCAAGTGCTAATCCAAGTGCTGTGGGCATTATGATGTGATTTGGGGGGAGGGGGTGGGTGCAGAATGTTGGGATGGTCAGGTGCTTCACTGGGTGAAGGAAAAGGGCATGAAACACTGTCCTGATCAGCACATGAATGGTCACATGCATTGCTAATGGCTGCCTCTTTATGTGTGTGTGTGTGCGCGTGCGCACATGTGTGCTTGCCCTTTTGATCACTGCTTTACTTATGAATAGGGTCCATCTATGGTAATTATGATGAAATGTAATAAGAGAGTATCATTATTATAGAGTTTACTAATTAATAATGCACTAATGATTTAGTAGAGAATGTACACAATATGCCATGGACTACAGACTAGGAAGACTAATACCATCAATAAAACAAATACATAGTGTTGTTCTATAAAGATAAATAATTTTGTCATTTAAATGTGGTCACAGCCAGTTAATTAAAGAAGTTAGTAAGTCCTTTTCGTGGTCTGTAATTGGCCTAGTTTACTGAAATCCAGAATTAAAATAATTAGAAGTGGTGTAAATATATATATACAACAACAATATAGATATACAATCAGCATTCTGGACAAGAAACTGAAGCTATGAAACATTTTACTGATCATCTGTCTATATTAGATATGGAGCTTGTGCAAATACACTGAATTGCAGACTTGACAAGATATGTCTATATTCATGCTAAACAGCAGTGGATTAGGACCATTTCCAGTGTTTTCACACAAGACCAAGGCACAATGTCAACTGTATGAGGATTATAAGAAAGAAGAATGTGTGAGCTGAAGAACGAATGGGTTCAAAACCAAAGGAAGCACAGAAAGGGGAGAGAGTTGGCATATGAGAAAGAGACAGGGATAAATTGTAAAGTGGTGAAAACACATCATTGACGGGCCTCCACGAACTCCCGTCTTGTGACCCCCATCCATCCTGCTTTAAGGGTTTCCACAGCCAGCCTTCTTAGACCTGCATGATTCGGCTTCAGCATTCCACACTCTCTATAATGGCTTCCATTCACTGTGAATCATTGGTTTGCTATTATATCTACATAGTGTAATGTTTTCAAAGACCCAGTAGTCTTTTAATGCCTGGCTTTTTACGTGTTAAATATACATTTCATTAATGATACATTTTATTGTACAATAAGTACTTCTGCATATCAATGTGAAACACGGTAGGAATGAAGCTTTACAAACTACATTTAATAACACAAATGTAACATTGTTAGTATGTGTAAAGAAATCTTGAGTCTACATCAATGCAAGTGAAGCATAAAGGAGTGTTCGAAAATTAGCCTGCTGTAAATTTGGTTCATACCTATATGCTGTAAATATCTTCAATGCCTCTATGTTAATAGTGCATCTTCAATGCACTATTTTAATATTTCACAGGTAGGGTCTCAAAGACTTATCAATAAGATATTTTTACTTTGTGTATGATCCAGGAAGTTCTTCTTTAAAGCCTAAGATGACTGACTTGGTTATAATACTCAGATGGTCCATATGTTGCTTGGATACTGTTGCTTGGATTCCGTTGTTTGTGTTGATAATGAAGAGATCACACCTGGACACACCTGTGATGTGGGTATGTGGGACAGAGGGATTGCTCCTCCAGGTTATAAATGGTTATGAGGCCATAAATGGTTAACATTTTGCATAGTGTATCTGTTAACACTCCGAGACCTACCACGTTTCTAGTGCTGGGAAAAGGCACTGTGCCTTGGATTGGTAGCAAGGGGTGTTCGCTCACTTCCAGCAACCTTGAACCATATTCACATTCTTATATATCTGTATGTACCCTGTCACATGCCTGCTTTCAGTAGAGGTGAGCTGACAAATGTCCTCACTCAAAAACTACATTCATTCAAACTGTTCATTTGGAGGTGTGAATGGAAATCCTGCTTGTACTTTTAAATCATAAGTCAAACTTAATCCAATCCGGTCTTAATTCAATACTTTTTGCCAATGAATTTAGAAGCTTTCTAATAATATAAAATTCTTAGTGATTAACTGAATCCTTCTAAAAAAGCTCCTGTCGGCATGGGAGGAGTCCCCTTTCAAAGGAGTGCATGATGTCAGAGCGGAGAGCACTCTCTGGCTGATTAAGAAGACTGAGCCTCATTTAAAGAAGCTTTGCACCTCGAGGTTCTTGAGTCTCGTTGTGGGGGGCACACCATGAGAACGGAATTTGTAGTTCTGGTTTTGGCTCTTTTTTCAGTTGTTATTGCAAGTGAGTATAAGTATTTATTTATTTAACATGTGTACATTCCTGTAGGTTATTCACGCAAAATGCAACTGCATGCCGTGTTACCAGAAACTGAAGCTATGTTAGTCATCCATTATTTTTTATTACAACTGCACTTCACAGACTTTTGCATATAAAACAATGTATATTTGTCATTACAGCAGTATACCTTTTTAAGATAAGATATGCAAGAGCTCAACTGTAAAGTTATTTAATTTGTTTTTGTATTTATTTATTCACTGGGTGTTTTTTGGTCCATGTTAAGATTATATAAACTTACACATTACTATATTTTAAAATTTGAATGTGGTGAATGGCATTATGAATTTCATATGCAAACTCCACTGTAAATATTCCTGTGCAGATGTCCAGTAAATACTCTTGTCCAATATATACTCTATATACATATACAATGCAGATGTGCTGCCTTGATGTCTTAACACCACAGGGACTTTCCTCATTCCTAAAGTTGGGATTATGATCCTATGTGCTCAGATGATAGTCACATGAAAGTGATTGGGAGGGATAGAGAGACTCATGACTCCCACCGCCTGGAACACTACCAATTACTGCCTTCATCTCCTCTTCCCAGACCCTCTTTAATCTGCACCTAAATTACAAAACAAATTTTTTTGTCTGGTGAATGTTAATGACCTTTCATGATTAGCTTTGGTCTTTATATCAACTAGGGTTAGACCATTTTTGACCGTTTCTAAAATTAAGCCTGTAATTGTATTTACATTTTATGTTTAAAATATAGAACTAACATCAGCATGAGGGGTTTAGAAACAACCAAATATGACATTTTATGTCTTATACATATGATCTATGAACTGTAGTGAGTATTAGCTGGAATTTAATCATAGAAATGACTCTGTCCTGTTTACCCCAAAACGAACCCAATTTACTCCAGATCTGACTTTCACTGCCACTTTCAGAATTAACACAATAAATATAACTTTTACCAGTAGAGTGAAGATAATATGAATATGTCATATATAAAGACAAATATTTAAAGACAGTTTTTTCTTTTTTTTTTAGGGTCCAAAACCCGTTTTACACGATATCGCTCATGGAATACACGCATGTACCCAGTATGGAGAGATGGTGACCCCAGATACAGGAACTGCTGGCATGGTACCCACATATAAATCAAATCATTATGTATATTATTATTTATAATATATATTATTTATGACAAATATTTATCATTGCTTCTTCCAGCCCTTTTCTTTTAAAAGAAAACCCTTCATTACCAAAAATATTTCTTTATTGCAGGTGGAGAAGTAACATTTGACATCAGAAATGATGCGCCAACCCTGACAGGAGCCAAAGCAACCTTCAACATAGATGTTCATCCTCCTCAGAACCAGACAGTGCTGCCTGATGGACAAGTGGTGTGGGCACACAACTGCACTGTTAATGGTTAGTACCCAGAATGTGTGCAATATATGCACAAGCGAGTATGGCAGTCTATTACTGCCGATTCGCCCTGTGTGGTGATGATGTGGGTAGAATTTAAGAGCTTCACACCTAATATGAGGTTGCTTTAATATGTCTAGAACACACATTGTGGGGTTCTCAAGTTTTCTAGTTGTCCATCTCATAGGTAGGTTGGATGAATCATCTAATACCTCACAGCTGCACATGCCACAGAACAAACCAGAACATGAAGAATTCTTTTATTCAGTAACAGTCCAGTCTATCACCCGATATAAAGCACTTTTGTACTGAGCTTCGTGTGCCTTATATCCTGGGATGTGTTGAAAAGAAAGTATTAAAATACACTGTAACATTCCATAATTGTTACTCTGCTAAAAATTGGCCTGCAAAATGCAGGGAATTCTGAATAACTTTTATATAAAGTTATATATATATATCAAGTAAAATATATAAAGCTATTTGTCTTTTTAGGAACACAGTACATTAAGGGGCAGCCTGTGTACCCAGAATTCAACACAACGCGAGAATGGACAGGTGTATTCCCTGACGGCACGCCCTTCACTACAACATCCACAAGAAAGCCACGTTTTATTTTTGTGTGGAAGACTTGGGGTAAGAGAAGCAGATCCATTACATTGAAAGACATTTAATCAAACACATTATATAATCCATGGGTAATATAGTGTAAGATAATTTTAAATAAGTTGAATATTGTTGTAAACATTTTATATAAGATTCTGATTATAAAGTTTCTTTGGGAATGTATTGTGTTATACAAATATACTTGCCAAATACTAATATCATATATTGGGATAAAATGATATAGTACCACTATGAGATATTACTAGGATAGCAAATCATTTATTACTAGGATACTTTAACATCCAGTGGAACGTGTTCGACAGTTTTAACTTAAGTTTAAGTTATTCACTTCTCTGTCCATGAGTAGAGTAATATCTACAAATGGTACTCATAATGATGGTACCCATAATAATGGTGTCCATAACAATGGTACCCATAATAATGGTAATGGTACCCAAAATAATGGTATCCATAATCATGGTACCCATAATAACGGTATCCATAATAATGGTACCCATAATAATCGTAATGGTACCCATAATGATGGTACTCTTAATAATAGAGTGTAGACTCTCTTCTCTTCTTTTTATTATTCTTCCTTTTCTCTTTTAGGACGATATTGGCAGGTAGCGGATGGTCCCTCTTCTTCACTGACTATTGGCACAGACAACGTGTCCCTAGGCTCCTACAGTATGGAGGTGGTCATCTACCACTGCCGTGGAAGAGACAGGTTCATTCCTCTTGGATATGCATCCACCCAGTTTTCAATCACAGGTAGGGGTTCTGAAATTATGAGTGAAAATAGGTAGGTATATATTTTTTTAATAGCCAGTATCTAATTATTTCTTCTGTCCTCCTTCAGATCAAATCCCCTTTTCAATGATTTTGTCCCAGATCGGTGATCTGAACCAGGTGGATCAGAGCTTTATTCAGAATAGGCCAGTGTTATTTAGTATCAGTATACATGACCCCAGCCAGTATCTCAGTGGATCAGATGTCACCTTCAACTGGGACTTTGGGGACAACAGTGGGACTCTCATCTCCCGCGAACCCTCTGTTACCCACACTTATCTTGACACTGGGTCCTTTAGGCCACAGGTTGTTCTGTCAGCTTCCATTCCAAATGGATGTAACCCAAGTCCAACACCTGGAGATACTCCAAGTGCCCTTCCTCCAGCAGAATTGGTAACCACAGGTATGGTTAATATCTCACTAACTTAGGCCTTAGTCTGGATTTTATTAAGTTTTGCATGTGTGCATGTTACTACAGACTCATCCATGTGCTAGTGAGAAAATTATATCCATTCCCAGCAATTTGATTAACATACTAAGCAGTGTTCACTGTTTTCATAGGAGACCCAATTGTGGTGCCATCATTAAATACACCAGTAAATGCACCGGTCCTTCCTGCCACCGAACAACCTGATCTTGCTCTGGCAGTTCCTGGCTCAATGGCTCCAGCTGTTGTCAGCGTTCCTTTGCCAGCATCTGCTCAGCCAGATGAAACTGCAGTAGAGGAAGAGGTCGCCGCATCTGTTGGTCCAGCCAACGATTTAGCAGTGGCCACAGCAGAAGCAGCTGGTGGCGGAGTTCAGGAGGTCCTTGCTGAAGAAGACCCAACTGCTGTGGATGCTGACGGCACTGTAGCTGACGAAACGGTCACAGATGCCCTGGCAGGGACAGATCAAGAGGCAGAAGGCGTCACAGCTGATGAAGTATCTGCCTCTACCGACCCCTCTCTGGTGGTGTTGACCAACACTGCCCTGCCAGAAACCCTAGTTGTGGATAATGCAGTGGTGGAAGAAGCCCCAGCTGCCACAGAAAATACAGAAATAGAGGCACCTGTCACCGACGCTGCTGTTATCCTTCTTGCCACTGATCCTGCGGCTGTTGAAGCAGTGCCATCTGTGGTGTCAGCAATAGAAGGTGAAGTTGTGGAAACACTCAATGAAGTCGCACCAAATGAAGCGATACCGGATGAGGCAGCGATTACAGAAACTACTGCAAACGATGCTACTACAGGTAAGCATTTCTTGCTCATTCAATCCAAAAAAGGTTCGGTTCTCTAGTGATTCACTTCTGCTCACTGTACCCCCAGCCATTCAGAATGAGATCATCGCTGAAGTGGACGGTGCTGCCCAAATGGCACAGGTCGCTCTGGTCATTACGAAACGTCAGGCTCCACAGATTCCTGCAGATGGAAACTGTATGATTTATCGCTATGGGTCCTTCTCCACCACTTTGGATGTTGTTCGTGAGTGTTAGCACTGTCAAATTATAAACATGCTTTTATGAATTCTTACCTTGGACTTAGTTTCAGGTCTGCCACAGAAAGTGTCTTGAATCAGATTACATATACAATTCACTTGAATCAGATTACATATACAATTCACTTGACCCATATGACACCAAACATATTAAGAGGTCGAAAGCAATGTACTTATTGCATTAATAAATAAATCTTTAATAAATATTTTTTTAGGGCAGTAGAGCAACTCACTAAGATGTGGTATATATATTTGGTGCCTTCTGGTCCACTAATCAAGTGCTATGACCTGGACAACCTTCTATATATATATTTTTTTAAAAGCAATATGTTGTCTCCTATTTAACTCCTGTTTAGCAATTTGCATCAGTTAATGTAGCCTCTCTTGTTGAATAACTGCTATTTTGACGCAAGACATATATCCTTGGATCCAAGAAATGATCCAATGTTCACCTCAAGTTCTAGTTAATTTCTTGTATTTTTGGCAAAGTGTTTTAATGCATTACAAGAAGGTTGTCAAGAAACATTTACAGTTGGTCCCAAAATTTCCTGAGAGTTACTCAGGAATTATGTATACAGCAGCTGTCAGTTTGCTATGTTCTGCTTTATTATATTCACAATATATATAGATTTGTCGATGGATGCATGAAATAAAACTGTGCTAAAGTCAGATCACAATCTTACATACTATGTTTCATTTCTTAAATAAAAAGCTTGATGGTTCTTTTCTCAGAGGGAATTGAAAGTGTTGAGATTGTGGAGATAAACAATGTTGCAGTGATGGCCACAGAGATGGAGAATGCTGTAGATCTCACAATCACCTGCCAGGGAAGGTCAGTAACATACTCAGATGTTAAATCTTTTACTCATCCATCTTTAATGTACCAATCTGCGCAAAGTATTGTTTAAAGCATATTTTCTTGTAACAGCCTAGACTAAGGCAGATATTTTTTTATTACTGACCATATTGGCCAAAGCATTGATTATCTGTATACGTTCATTTACATTTGTTTACATTCTGCTCTTTCTCTTCAGTCTGCCAAATGAGGTGTGCACTGTGGTTTCTGATGCGAGCTGCGCCAGTCCTGTGCAGACTGTTTGCAACAGTGTGACTCCAACCCCTGAGTGTCAGATGATCCTTCGACAGTTCTTCAATGATTCTGGAACGTTCTGCATCAATGTGTCTCTCACCAACGATGTCAGTTTCGCTGTGGCCAGTGCAAGAGTCAGCGTGACTCTAGGTAAGGGTCAGTCCATGGCAAAAGTATTCATGGTTGTGAACAGAATTGTAGGCAACATATTTTTTTATCACCAAACAAGTCTTTTATAAAAGTTTATGTTTTTATAATGTAGGTTCGAGTTTCTCCACAAGAAGCGCAGTTCCTGCAGTACTTGGAATAATAGCTCTTGTGTGTATCATTGGGGCCGTTGCTTTGATATACAGGTTAGTAGAGCAGAGCTATAAAGGAAGAGCTCTGAATGAAACCAGCATATTTCATTACTAAATATTTACAATGATTATAAATGTTACACTTTAAATGACCATCACACTGACCCTTAAATTATAATTTTGCCAGGCGATTTAAGCAGTACCATCCCCTGAGGGAGGACATAACAACCAGCTATTCGGTGAATTCTGACAGGATATCTGTGCCCATGTTCCTGTGGAATTTGCTGAGCCGACAGCCCATTGGAGAAAGTCGCCCACTGCTTCAGGGAAGATTGGTGTAAATCGCACTAAACTTGCTTTTTGCAGTTAACTTGGTTAATCCTGCCACTCCACTCAACAAACATAGCACACAGAACCTAGTTACACCTCATGGATTGGATTTACATGTTGCCATGGAGGATCAGAAAGTACATTCAGACATTCAAAGCAAAACAAAATTGTATGGAGTGCAGTTCTTTAAGCTCTTTTCTAGATAGTGACACTGACTTAATATTAATTAAAGAATGCAATCTTTTGTGTCTCAACCAACGTTACTTAATAAATCTGCTTTCCAAATGATATGCATTAACATCTTTGCTTTATGTTTTAGGTAAATCACTTATCAAATGATACAGATAAAGTGAAATAGTTAACATGTACAGTTCACTTATGTCATGCGAGCTGATTAATTATGCTTTATGTATCTTGACAAACACAATGAACACATCACAAAACACATAATTAACTAAACTTTTTGGGAGGGCTATACTCTTCCCTTAACATTTCTTAAGATGGATTAGAATGAGCCAGCACAATGTTTTTGGTGGTGTTATAAACATCTAAATCAGATCGTTTGTGTTCTTCTGTGTTTGGTCATGTGTTGTCTATCAGGACCCTGGAAAGCTTTGGGTCAATCCATCACTGACTGGTTAATACAGCATGTATGGTGAAATATGTAATTGTATGCTTTGGTTTTCTTTTTATCCTACAATGTGTGGAATAAAAATATTGCCTTTTTGTCTAAGTTACATCAACCTATAATTTGGAAATACTGTCATTTCAATGGACATGATTACTGATGAAAAGTCATTTTGTTACCCACAAACATAGTGTTTATAACATTGCTATATGTATGATATCCCTGTCCTACAAGAACAAAGGAGAAATAATGTGCAAAATGGCTTTACACAAAGTCTGTTTAGTGTAAAATTGTTAAACACGTTAAACTTAATGTTATAGAAACAAAAGTTATAGGTATTCAAGTTAGGGCCACGTCTGGCCTTGGTGGTGCCCTGGGTAAGATATTCAGTTAAAAATCTGTTAAATAGAAGTTCTGGATGGCTTTAATCTGCTGTTCTTTCGTTCATGCCCAGTTAGTGGCGATATCAATGATTTTTTTAGTCGCAAGAAGAAGAAGAAAAAAGAAAATGGGTAATACCACAGAATTCGTAGAGAGGAGAATTACAACTCTATAATGTCTTCCTGGTTTGTCAGACGCTAGCGGCGCCAGCGAGCGAGTCTAAAATTCATGTGAGTAAAGGGAGCTAAACGGCTAAAAACAAAAAAGCAAATAGTTTCTTACACTTGGCCATGATCTTCCTTTAATTTTAGAAAGTAAAAGATTATATTACACCAATAATGGTAAAGAAGACGTACATGTATATCACTGTTTTCTACAGCATGTGGATTTTGGACAGAAACACGCTAGCATTTCTGCTACTCCAGCTTCAGCTCACCAACCAATCAGCATTAGGTAGTAAAAATGCTAACGTTCTACTGCCCAAAATTGTTTTGCTGTAGAAAGAAGAAAAAAATCAGTAAAGTTTTTTTTACAATTTAATGTAAAATGTACATTTCCTTTCCGAAATTAAATGAAGACCCTGGACAAGTGGTGAAAATCTTTTTGATTTTTTTTCATTTTTAGCCTTTTAGCTCCATTCACCCCCATTCATTGAAGACTCTCTCGGGAGCGCCGCCAGCGTCTGAAAAAAACCCGGAAGATATCACAAAGTTGTCATTCTAGTCGTTAAAATTTCTCTGGTGGTACAACGATCCGCTTTGTTTGAGGGCGTGTTTTCGTTAACGCGGGAATTGGCGGGTATTGACACTAGCGTTAAACATTTCAAAGCTCTGTCTAGGTAACGTTTTTAGGCAACGGAATTATCCGTTAGTAACGTCTTTGTGCCACCACATCTTTGACGCTAGCTGTTATTTCACGCACAGTTCCTTGACTTGCTTCAGCAAAGTCGCAGGTAATCGCGGAGGAGAAGCTGTTTTCCCCGGAAAAAGGGGTTTACTCGTATGTTTGACATGGAGTCCTTTCAGAAAGTGGAGAAGATCGGAGAGGGTACATATGGAGTGGTGTACAAAGCAAAAAACAAAATTACTGGTGAGACCGTGGCCCTCAAAAAAATAAGACTAGACACGTAAGTAAACTTTTAAATCTGTCACTTCGTGTAGGTATAAAGTAGTTAAGATAAGTTAGCTAGCTAGGGTGTCTAACCATCATCAATTTACAAAACACTTGCTAGCTTCGATAATTGGATAGCTAGCTAACTAGATTACATTAGCTGGTAACATTAACTAAATAGCGATAGCTGAATGACTTTAGCGCTTGTCTTTGCTAGCTATATTACTATTTAGCTATTAACTCGGATGTCCATCTTGTGGGACAGACGTAAGTCTGTATCTGCTAACGAATCTCGGCTATGTAGAATAATGAATTCGTGGACAAAGCACGCATAACTTCATTATTTATCTGCAACCTATTGACTATATTTACTAAGTTAGCTAACCTGTCTAGCTATATTTTTGCACACAATACTTTTCGTTTTCTCCTGCATTGAACCGAAAGCTGGTTGTTGCCAAACGCGATGCGAGTTTAGGAAGAGGATGTTGTTCAGACGGGACTGCATTCACTTTTCAGACGTGGAGTGTAACGTTCACCTCGCTGGCTAATACTTCTGTAACGTTCTTACTTTTCAGGGAGACAGAAGGTGTTCCAAGTACTGCTATTCGAGAAATATCACTACTGAAGGAGCTCAATCACCCCAATATTGTCAAGTATGTTGCAACCAGCATATTTGTAGCCATTTTGTATTTTTAAGTCTTCTATGAACTAGCCAGTATATTATGATTTTACCCAGTGTTTGGAGGAAAGTACACTTTCATTGAAAACTAAGTATTGTAGAATGGTTTATTTTATTGATGACACATTTATGGCAAATAATTTAAATATGTTCAGGTTATTTTCAAATTCTATTACAATCACATTTTTGGCATCTGAGACGACACAACCTCACGTATATCATCACATATGTCTCTATAATATTATGTATAATGTCACATATATGAAACATGTAGTGTGTAGAAGTCACCAACGCTCTTCTAACTCAGTAACTACAGAGTTCCAAACCATCTCTAGCATCAACAATAGCACAGAAACCAGCCAGGAGCTTCATGGCATATGTTCCCATGGACGAGCAGCTACATGAAAACCTTATATCATCAGTGCCAAACATTTGATGGTGTGATGTAAATCACACTGGCACAGTTCCAGTGAAGGGAAATCTTAATGCAAATGGAAAAGAGGGATCCTGGTTATTTTCCTTACGCTTTGATAGCTGTCAGTGGCATCAGCATCCTTGGTGCCCTCATAAGCAGAATATGGCACAATTAGAAATTGAAACTCACTCCCTGCTTTAGGCTTTATACCAGAAGTTCTAATCTGTGTTTTCACTGGGTTGCATCTTTGGAGATGTTTGTGTTTGTTTAACCATAATTTCTGCCATGACTATATATCTGATTTAAATGTTGCCCCCTTCAGGCTACTTGATGTCATCCACACAGAAAATAAGCTTTACTTAGTCTTTGAATTTCTCCACCAAGACCTCAAAAAATTTATGGACTCCTCCTCTGTTACTGGCATATCACCTCCACTCGTCAAGGTGAGCATGGATTGCATAAGTGGATTCTTGTGAGGGGAAACGCCCAGTAGTGTTTAGGCATTCAACTGGAAAATCTGTATAGCAATTTGATTCTGTTTTGTCTCCGGTTTTCGTTTGGCATGGCTTTTACTGTGGTTGTTTCCTCTGCTGTTTCTCTGTGAGTTGTTGTAATATTACATGAACATAAATGTGCATGTGTGTACGTTCAGAGCTACCTGTTCCAGCTGCTGCAGGGCTTGGCTTTCTGCCACTCTCATCGGGTCTTGCATAGGGACCTCAAGCCTCAGAACCTCCTCATCAATGCACAGGGAGAGATAAAGCTAGCAGACTTCGGTTTGGCCAGAGCATTTGGAGTGCCGGTTCGGACCTACACCCATGAGGTGAGAAAGGAGCACAACTTTCATGAAACCCAGATTTCTGAAAACATTTTTGTTTGGAATATGTGTGTTCTTAGTATGTTATTAACGTAAATGCTCATGCACATTAATCTTATGGATTCTAGTTGGCAAATGGCTCCTAACTGTAGGTTGAGTCAGGGCACCCATCTTCTGAGAAATGTTTGCACTGATAATGTAGCTTTCTTTTATTACAGAAAACTGCTCTTGCTCTGTTTGGTGCCTTGTTTGTTTGAGGTCTGTAGAATCTATAGACCGTAAAAGTCTGGATGCTCTGGTGTTAAATTCAATTGCTGTCAAGTTATTTGTTAATTATAGGAAATATGTCTTGAAAATTAATAGTTGTTTAATGAATAGTCTATGAAGCATGTATGTTGTCCATATGTAAAGATAATTCTACTTTTAGCTGAAGAAAATCATATTTCCTCACTTGTATGAGGGTGATTTGATCAGTGACCTTTTTACTGAAAAAATTTTATTCACATTTGTTGCACTTTACCTGTTTTAGTAAACGTGTTTGTGTGACTAGTTCCACACTGTCCTGTTCACATTTTCACAGTTTGGTTTTTAGTAGCTCCAAAGTTATTTTCATTCAAAACGATACAACTGGAGTTTATGGTGTTTAAGATGATCTTACATTTGAAGTATTTTCCCTGCTAGGTGGTGACTTTGTGGTACAGAGCTCCTGAAATTCTCTTGGGATGTAAATATTATTCCACAGCTGTTGATATCTGGAGTTTGGGCTGCATTTTTGCTGAAATGGTAAGAGACTAGACAGGCCGACCAGAGGATGATGGCATATGTTCAGCCTTGTAAATCATGGAGATGGGAGGTCATCTGTTCATTTGGAATGATTTTACTGGGAATTGGTGTTATTAATTTGGGTTTTTTTTATTGTTATATCACCTAAGCAAATGTTTGTTTTGTTTTTGTTGTCGTTGTGTAAGATTACTCGAAGGGCATTGTTTCCTGGAGATTCTGAAATTGACCAGCTTTTCCGGATATTTCGGACCCTGGGCACCCCTGATGACACTGTCTGGCCAGGAGTCACCTCAATGCCAGACTACAAACCTTCATTCCCGAAGTGGGCACTTCAAGACCTTTCCAAAGTAGTGCCTCCACTTGATGAGGATGGTCGAGACCTTCTAGGGGTAAGGGTCCAGTAGTCCTGGGGGCAAGGGTCCAGTAGGGTCCAAATTGTCATAAAACAGCAAGTGGAAAATAACCATTTTGTGTGTTCCAAAAGCTGTTACAGCGATGTATATATGATCAGTAAAGACAAATTTTATATATTAGGAACATGTGTGTGTTTTTTAACTATGTGATATATTGGACAGTTGTGTTTATTGGTAAATTTGAGACTATAGAGGTTGGTGGTGTTTTCATCTTGGTTAAAATGAAAATTGATAGTTTGTCCTACCTGGTAAATATTGGATAATAGATGTTGTGTTATTAGAAATAACTGATATTACTGTGATGGAACAGTATGATTAGCAGTTATTCAGCAGTTAGTTCCAAGCTCACAATTTGATTGTTTGAGAAACGTAACTGTGCTTATACTTGATTGGTTTAGAAGCGTTGTAACCGTGCTTATATTTGATTGGTTGAGAAGCGTTGTAACATTGCTGATGTTTGTGATAAAACCATAGCTTTTTCACTTTCACTTCACTGGTGGCCTCAGTGTGTTTAATTCTTAAAACTTAAATGTTTTCAATGTTATTGCATATATATTTGGAATTTGATGTGTGTCTGCAGTCCCATTGCCTTTCAGCGTCTAACCAAACAGGCTGTAGATTAGACGTTCTCTTTTAAAAGTTATTCACTGTGTTCATTTCCCGTTTTGCATACACGCAGGTGCAGAAAGGGTTGGGTGCATACAGCTAGTCGTTACTTAGCAACACATCAGTGAGGTTATACAGTTTTGAGGTTACAATGCTTCTCAGCCAATCATATTGTAAGGTTGGAACTAAAATGAAATGTGGCTTTGTGAGAAATTTGTTTTAGGGGGGGGGGAGCTTAACTTAGAAATGGACAATTTGTCTTTTTCAGACTCATAATTGCACTATTTTCTTTCTTCATAGCAAATGCTGAAGTATGACCCCAACAAGAGAATTTCAGCTAAACATGCGCTTCTTCACCGGTTCTTCCGTGATGTCACTATGCCGACGCCCCCTTTGCGACTGTGAGACATGGGCTGAAAATAAACAAACTGACAACCTGCAGAGACACAGGGTACAAAAACATCCCTGAAGAAATTCGTCCTGTAACCAAGGAAGATCGTTTGCCAGTTGTGGTGTGAAGGACCTGGTTTCCTTTTTATAAAAGAAGGGCTCAATGTTGAGATACTCTGGAGCATGTTGTACCTTGATGACGAAGCATTTTTCCAGTGTACGTTCATCTGCTCAGGGCTGTGATTTGTGTAATGCAGATGAGACCCCTCTCCAGTTCATTCTGAGAGGTGACATTCCACTTGTTGAACTGCACGTTTTTTGACTGTGTTAACAAAATATCTCTTTACAATCCTATTATGCACCAGTTTCATTCATAAAATATTTATTTTGGAATGCAGATAGATCAATTTTGAAGTTCCTGAATATTTTTGTAATTGGTGATTTTATGCCTAACTAGGCCGTTTTTATCAATATTTGCAAATTATACATAAATTTCTTTAAGAAAAAAACAATTCTTGTCAGTGGATGTTTTTATTCATGTTCAGTATTTGATTTTGGCCAAGAAATTTAGTAAAATTAAATAAACCTATATATAAAATGGTACTAAAATTATTGGAACTTTTTTAAAAGCATTTTATCAGTTGACTCAATTTTTGAAAGATCTATTTTACACATCTATTTTAATGAACCAGATGATTACAGAGTTCTTTGGGAATTTATTTGGTTATGTTCAAAGAGAAAACAAGATCAGACTTCATTACCTTGTGTATGTCTGTAAGAAACATTGCTGGAGCAGCCATGTGACTTGGATTTTTCCTGAAGTATTTTGTAATGGATAACTACAAAAAAACTCCAGTGCAGCTGCTTCAAATGTCCTGTAGCCTTTCCTTTTACTGTGTCCTATTTCGGTTGGCAAAATTGGACAAAGGACAAACATCCATTATGCTTCTACACTCTGCCACAGTGCTGGGACTGTGGTGCTGCAACAAAATGACAGGAAATTGTAAAACATGGTGACTATTAAAGAGCTGAGAGTGAACGTTAGCTTCTCTACTCTTTAGCTTAAGGTAACTTTCACTTAGTTTTGAACCATAGATTTATCTATCATTGCTGTTTTTTTATTTTGATTGACTTGGATGTTCTGGTAAGTGGATAGTTTGTGGATAAAGGTAAGTGAACACATGCACGAGCTTTTGCAACAGTTTGTGGCAGAAGCTCTTGATGTATTTTACTGTATTGTGTTTAAACTGAAGTCAGTGAGAAGTAATGAGAAGTCCACATATCTATCATTTTTGTAGGAATGGCATACAGTGAATATAAGACTGAAATGTCAGGTTTTGTGGTTCTTACAAGGCACTCAGACTAAACTAAGAACTAACCTTAACTAACAGGTCTCCTTTCCCTACTGTAAGCATCTTTTCTTTACTCCTTAGTTTGTCCACCTCATAAATATCTAGATGGAAATAGATTTCAAAGTTTTCACATCTAAAACCTAAATATCACTTCACTCGATTATCTTAATACAAGACACCACAAGAGACGTCCAAAATTTTCGTTGAGAAACACTCGATGGATGTGATTTTTCGCCCGAAAAACTCGCGAGATTATAGATCTTTGGTTCAAGAGCGATGCTGTTCTAATCCATTTCTATTTACGGCCAATAGGTGGTGACATTATTTTGGTCGAACCCGCCAGTTCACATAGAGGTAGAAAACCTCACAAACGGAAAAGGAAACGCTTGGAAGAAGGACAGCTGCGAAAATGGCTGAAGTCGTTGAGCTCCACAAACTCAAGGTAGAAGCAACATTAATGGATTTGTCTGTAGTTCGTGATTACTTACGTGTACTTATGGAATTGTATAAAACATTAAAATTATTTATTGATGATTAATAATACAACTGTATTTTATTGTTACTCTACGCTGGCCCAACGCTTAGTTAGCTAGCTAGCTAACAAGCTTGCTAGCTAGCTACTTTAGCAACAGCTGATTACCACGTTGGTTATCTGTTTTATTAATAAGGTATTTTTTCTGCATTGACATTGTTAATTGTGAGAACTAATTACATAGCTACCTCTATAGCAACAGTACGTATAAAGATAAAACTTTGCAGACACGCACTAAAATGTTCAGCCCCTGCTAGCTAGCTATGTAGCCATCCTAGCTAGCTAGTTTGCTAATCTGGAACCAACCGGTCATTTTATCTGGCTTTCGTTCACACCTACAAACTTAGCTAACTAGTTTTTCTAGGCTAGCTAACCATTCCGGTCAGGATGGTAAAACTACCGAATGTGCAGTAATTGTTCGGCATGCCACGCAACCTTTCAAAATTCAGTGTGCCAATCAAGTTATTTAAGAAATAACGTTAGCTGACTAGTTATCTGCGAAACGTATCCACATCCATCATTAAGCACTACTAACGCTGTCGGCCCTAAGTGAGCGGCTTTAGACTTGCCTTTTTGTTTATCTTTTTAAATCATAAGTCGAAAATCTGTTTATAAACGTAGAAAATAGCTTTCGGTGTGACAACCGTTTTACCCTCCAGTCTGTCCCGGGTCTAAAATAATCGCAGAAAATAGTAGAATCGTAACTAGCTCGATAACCTACCAGCTGAATAAATGCGAACCTGCTGGAACACTGTGCTTCTTAATTCAGTGAGGATCCACTACAGCAGTCGGTGTTCTCAAGTGTATTGGTTGCCATTGTATGTCCCATTCAATCAACACTTATTTGTAAACAAAAAATTTGTGGTTAGCAGCGTTTGCTGTATCTATGCATAACTACTGTTTACTTTCTTTGGACTTCATTTAGTGAATGTGAATGTGAATTGTTCTTTCCAGTTGGCTGAGTTGAAGCAGGAATGTGCACTAAGGGGACTGGAAGTGAAGGGAAACAAAGGTGACCTGATTGCACGGTTGCAGGCCTATCTGGATGAACATGGTATGTCTCTTGTAAAAGTCTTTCTCTCAGTTTTCTATCTTTTAAAGTGTGAATGTGGTGCTGGAGTTTGTGTGTCTTTGTGTAAGGAACGTGCTGTTTGTTTTACCTGTTATGATCCATTTCACTACATGCTAAGTAGTTGCAAAAATATCATGTAACTAGTAAGTGATGCATGTGTGGGTATAAACCTGAAATACAGACATTATCCTTAGTTGTAAATGCTTGATTAGTTCATGGTTGTTTCTCAAATTACAGATATTTGCAGGTGACTTTTTCTATAGCTCAAAACATTGGTGTTGGCTTTAGTAATATTGTCACCTACTGGGTAAATCCCACCCCAAGCATGAAGCAGCATGTCTTTCGTGTTATGTAGTCCTGCAAACTTTTGTGTTGAAGTTCTTTGTCCTAAACCTGTTCTCAAATCGTGATTCAGAATCTAATGGATGATAATTGCTGCATTTTCAGAGGAGGAAGTAAATGAGGAGGAGGTGCTGGAGGAGGATACAGAGGTAAAGTGTAGTACGAATTGGGTATATCTTTAAAAAAAAACAAACAAAAAACTTATTTTAACTTTCATTCTTTTTTTGTCTGCAAATGTTTGTTTATAAAAAACCCATATGTTGTCCTGTGAGGACCAGCATGCACATATTTAGAAAAGTAATGTTGAGCATGAAATAAAAGGGCCAAAAATTTCATGTTGACCTGTCTTAGCTTTAAAGAGCCTGTAGTGCCTACAGTGTCTGAGTGATGATCTACCACAACAGCTTTCATTTCTACTTCTGATGACTACATGTTTTCTGTAATTGTACACACCTGGTGGAGTTCATCTGGTGTTTCTTGAGCGTGCCCTGAACTGAAAAGGTGTTTTAATTCAGGATTGAACGACGTGCAATGTTAAACTGGATATTACGAATTTGTTTTAGGAGGCATTCCCAAAGGAGGAAGCAGCTGTGCCTGAACCAATCTTGCCTGAACCTGAAGTGTAAGTACACACTGAAGGTTCATTAGCATCAGTTTTCCAAACAGTAGTCTGTTTTTCATCTGTTCTGTCTCCTAGAGGAGGACTGCACGGAAATTGACAATTTTAACATTTGACCTGTCGCCGCCTGTAGAATGTGGTTGAATAATTGTTAGAAATGGTCTCGCAGAATATTGCTGAGGAACTGTTTCTAACCAGCAGATGGTGCTGAAAGGTCTACGTGGTTTCATGCAGTTAGTCTTGTAGAAGGTGGTCATTATATTTCGTAGAAAAATATTCTTGAAAATGTTTGGTTTATTTCTTGCAGCACTGCACCCAAGAAACTTGTTAAAATCAGCCTTTCTGCATCAGCTGATGAGGTATTTACCTTTAACCAATCTATCCCATATTATAACCAGTTTGACCCATAACTTCCTCTCCAGACCCAAACTTGTGCTACGTTTACGTGATTGCTCACATGAATACAAAGCTTTTAGAAAGCTGCATCTTCATAGCTAAATTTTGGAGGGCTTTTTTCCACAGCACATCATTAGAAAGGTAGTGTTTTACAGACATTTGCCTGACTCATTGTGGGGCCTGTCTCTTTCCAACCTAATGTAATCAAACTTATGTAATTTAATGTAATTTAGCTCCACTCGCATGTAAAACATTGGGTTTAAAACCTGATTACAGCTTTTAGTCTTAATTGGACAAACAGTGATTCATCTAAATATTTAACCTGTCACTTTCCCTCAAATGTAAATGCTTTAATGTCTTGCAAAGATGGTTTTCCCTATGCACAGCAGAGATGATTTGCCTGAGTTGACCTACCAATCTGAATTCTCTCTCTCTCTCTCTCTCTCTCTCTCTCTCTCAGAGACTGCAGAAAAGAGCAGAGCGCTTCAATCTGCCCCCAAACACAGACACCAAGAAAGCTGCCCGAGCTGCGAGGTGTGAGCCTTGCGCTCTCTTGGCTTTCCACGTTCTCACACAGTGAAACGAGGCATTTGCATGTATTCTGTTGTCTAGGCATAACACTGGTGTTAACAGGCGGATTTTTTGTTATTAACCATCTTTGCATTCTATAGTTGGGCAGGTTGTTAATGTACAGGGGAGAAAATGTTTGGTTTTAGAACCTAACATTTGTCGTTGTCTGGGGCTTGTCAGTATAGTACAAGAGGAATGTACGTTGCTATGTTTATCCTAGCGTTGGCATTCTAGTTTAGACTCGATATGATTTAGTTGGAATATAAAGCTGTGAAAAAAAAAAATCGTATTGCTCATGATTCCGTAATGAAGTTTGCTTTCTGGAGACTAAATTGCGTTTCTGACACTCGGGTCTCAGGTCTGAGGTATGGCCTTTGTATGAAGTTGTTTTATTTGTTAAATTTAAGCCTTTTTTTATCCATTAGGTTTGGATTGCCAGTAACCACATCCACGGCCACACAAGGTGTGTAGCATACTGCGATAATTAGGACTGATAGACTTTTATTTTGGTGTAACGGCTAATTAGTTATTTATTTATTTTTCTAGGCACCACTTCAAAAGCAAGTGTAAGTATACGATTCTTGATTAATTGTCTTAATGTCTACTGAAAGATTTTGGTTTCGTTTGCATACAAAACATTCCTGTTCCAATACAGAGTTGAAATTTTATTGTTGAACATGTCTCTACATCTGTTGTGAATGTTTGTACTGTGTTGGGTTTGTCCGTAGCCCTGATGTAATTGCTTAAACCTTCAGAACTCTGTTGCTCCTCTGCCATAAGTATTAATGTTGCCTTTTCCAAAAGTAAGCAAATAGTTTTTGTAGTGGCATGCAGTATGCTAGGATTGCTGGTGCAAATTCTTGAAAACAGTTATGAGGCTGATGGTGTATAAAGTTGCCTAAAGTTGGATTGGAATTTTTTTTTTTTTCCCTCATTACTACAAACTCAACAGATTTCTTAAGCACTTTTGAATTATTGACACTGTTCTCTGCATCAGGTTGATGTTGAAGTCTTAAAGAAGAGAGCAGCACGCTTTGGCATGAACGTCTCTTCTGTTTCCAAGAAGGTAATGTTCCTGTGTGAAGACCACAAACGCTGAAGTTACCACACTATATGATAAGGATACTGAATACATCACAGGGCTTAAGAATTTCAGCTTTCTATTACTCTGCAATCTCTTACTGTATCAAATGGCCTGCAATAGAATTGCACTCAACGTTTGTCTTTTCACTAAGGCGTGTGTTCAGGCGTTGTGGCAGTTGTGGTTGGTAACGATGGATATTACAGACTTTGGTTGAGGGTCAGTGGGTTACTAATACACAGTAAGTGAGGATATTGAATTATACTAGCTGGCCATTTCAATGGATGGATGTTTGTAAGTGGTTGGACGTGACTAGCACACCTTCTGGGGTGCAGGTGGGGAGGTGAAAAAGGAAGCCTATTCAAAGCAGAAAAACTCCTGAAACAATGATGCATCCTGAGTTTTAAATGTCTGTATTTTAAACAGTTTCAACCTGCCAGTTTTCAGTCTGGAGGGAAAGGGCTTAAGCCGACTGAAACAACCAGTCTTGTGCAAAGTATGGTAGTAAAATGTGATTTATAATAAACGGATGGAAACTTTAGCTCACGTTTATAGCATTTGTTGTAAACAGCTATAAGGTCGGGCTGGCCGACCACCACGTTTACAATTACAGCGTTCACTGTGCCAGCAGACATAGAATAAAGTGTAAATATTGTGAAATCACATGTAGACGTTATGATATTTGGGTTTAAAAGGAATATTTAACCCATATTAAGTTTAATTGTGGGTGATGGTTAAAACGCGGTAAAAGCACTGGAATACTGTTGGACCTTGTTTTCTACTTCAGGTTCTTTAAGAACTCCTGAACCTCTGTGCTCTGCTTTTCTTATTCTTATGTACTGAAGCACAGCAGTTTCAGTACCTTTAGACCATGTTGGGCAAATCAAAGCTATATCAAGCCACATAAACCCTGCCCTGTGAAGTTAGTGTGTGTACAAAGAGCTAAAGTCGCTGACCAGTTTGTAGAAGAATGAATATTGACCCGTTTGACTGTATACTGCAGTAAAACAGAAACCACCCTCTGATACTAACTGGAACTTAAGTGTTTTTTCAGAAAAAAGGACTGGTTTTGTTGGCTTTTCCAGAATGTGTAGGTGAAAGTGGTTTAGTTTTCATGATGGATGAGCTCACTGTGTCTCAGAACTTCCTTGTAGCACCTTTTGGAGGAGGGCTCACATTTTACTGCCTTGAATAATGACTGCAGCCTCTTGACCAAGTTGTCAAGATCAGCACTTAGGAAGGCATAAACCAGTCAGCTGGCCTAGAGTAGCAGGCCCTATAGTTTGTATATAGGGTGCATAACTCATTGTGCCTGGTGAAGCATAAAATAAACCAGCTGTTGGAAGCGACATACTAATGCAAGCTATGACCAATGGTGCCGCCACTGCCTGTGAGGGGTTGTATCAATATCTGCACCGCCTTATCTGATCTGATGTCTCGTATCCATACAAGCTTCGTTGTAGTAATGGGTGCAGCGGTGCCTAACAGTAGAGCCCAGGAGACGGGTTCAAAGAATGACGCACGCTGACGACGCACAACATCGGGGACATCGGTGCAGTGTGATGTGATTGTTCAAATTATTCCTTGAGAATTCGCCATCGGGTAGAGTTTTTCAGATGGCTGTTGGCAAGAAGGAAAGGTTCGAGAGCTGTCTTTAGAAGGACTGGGGTAGCTCGAAGTATATGTGCTACTTTAACAATGTCATCTGTAGTTACAAAGTAATTCCCAGTCACACTAGTGCACTGTTTGGGTATAGGGGATTTACTGACCGAACTGCATCTATTAATCTGCGTGTGTGGGGTCTTATGTATGGGGCATTATGGTTTTACCAGTACCTTTGTCACAGACATTTTTAAGACGGGATGAGAGAAATGGCCTGGAGGGTTGGGAATTTTAAGGGTGCGAGCTGATGAATGTGAAAACGCTGGCATTTTGATAGGGGTAATTTTCTCGTGACGCAGCCTGGGCTTCGCCATGAATCAAAATCTGTCATGAATCCATACGAGATGGAGAGCCACCCATTGTGGGTCTTGACACCCATGTGAGCGTCCAGAGCTGCACGGGGTCAAGTGTGACACATCATTATAACAATGTTGATTTAGTGAGGCCACAACACAACAGACCTCCTCCCAGGGGGCTAAAAAGGGGGACGGACAAGCAGGCCAGTGGACAAGAGAAGGGGGCCCACTACTCTTCATTGGCAAGGCAATCAGTCGACAGCTTGCAAATCGTTCCCTGCAACATTCGGAACTACTCCTCATACCCCACCAACATTCAGAACTACTCCTCATACCCCACCAACATTCAGAACTACTCCTCATACCCTCCACCAACATTCAGAACTACTCCTCATACCCTCCACCAACGTTTCACTCATTGTATTTGATCTTTTTCGGCTTCTCTGTTAAGAAGCTGTTTAGCTTTGTGAAGTCACATGATTTAGCTTAGTGTGAGGAGCTGGTGTGAGAAGCTATTATATGAACTAGTGTGTGAAGCTGCTATATGAACTGGTGAATGTTTGTTTCTTTTTCTTTCGTTCTCCTCATCTTGCAAATCCTTTAGTGTCAGAATGTCCATGACCTATCACCTTTGAACTCGAGGTTGGATTTGTTGTCGGTAATGTCAAGATAAGCTTCGACGATTCACAGTCTCTGTTCCGTGACGGAAACGGTTCTTCAGCTATTCTGGTTCCTTCAATTAAAAATGCATACAGTGATGTAGTTTTGTAATTCTCAATGCAAATAAAATTCTGGGTTCTCTATCAAATGTGTTGTAAACTTCTCCCCCAGCACCAGTTTGGCAGATCCGATGACTGTCCGTCCTATAATCATATAAAAAGCGTGTTTCTCTGCCGGGAATTTTTTTTTTTTTTTTTTTTCTCTAATCAGGTTTAGAAAAGGCGTCAAGTCATTTGAAAGCAGATAAATTTATAAAGCCGCACGTCACGGTGGACACTGGATAGTGTTCAACATGACGATCTCCTTTTACACCAAAGCCTGTGCTGTTTAAAGATGGAAAGCTTCGATCTCTGTTCATCCTGTTTACGGGTTTGGCTTTTTTTAGTTGTACACGATGCCATATGATGATTCTGAAAACTAGAATCCCAAAAATCCCATTAACGCTTCAAGTCTCTAGTTTTTGACCCTGGATTTTGGTTTTTGTTTGCTCAGGGACCTGGACTCATGTGTCTTTTTTTGTTTGTTTGTTTTTGTTTTTGTTTTTTTCCCCCTCCTCTGAGTGAATGTTTAAATGTTTTAATTCTACCTCACTAAGTGTCCCTGCCTCCACATTCCTCTTTCTTTGTAAAGAAATGGCTGGATTTTCCCCTTGTTTTCAGTGGAACATTTGATGGCTTTTTATATTTAACTCATGTTGGGTTTTTTTGGGTTTTTTTTTATCTTAACTCTTATGTCTTTTAAACCTACTAAGACACTTTATAAAAGAACAGTGTCTGTGATTCAGAAGTGCTTAAATATTTGTAGAGTTTAGTTCACAATGAGTATCACTATTTGCAAAAAAAAAAATACCAATCCAACTTTATAAAACTTGTATTTGAATGTAATTGCTCTTGAATCCTGCATTATAGCATTGTCGTTCTCATTCTAAGGTTCAACACTGATGCTTATTACTGGTGGTGCCTCAGTTAAGGACATTTTTGTATTAGAACCCATTTGTTCTAGCTCAGAATACTTGCGTACGCAACTAAAGCACTTTTGTAATTTGCTGTGGATTTGAACTAAAGCTGTAGTCACCTGCCAAAGCTGAGGATATTTGATCTGTTGGATATATGAGCTCTTGCGTTCTAGTTCACATACAGGTTGCCACTCCAGCTTTAATTTAGCACTTTTCAAATCATCATGAAATATCAAGACTTGTAAACAAACTAGCTACCTGGCGATGTCGTATGGTCTCGATTTTAAGAGCCTTAAGATGTCTGAATTCTGTAATCCACCAGAGGGCAGTGTAGAGGCTTTCAGTTTCCTATAGCGTGCATGCTGAAAAGGTGTGTGTGAAGTTAAAAAGCAATAGATGAATTAAATCTGTATTATAGAGGCAAGCTATTTTCAACTAATATGTGAAGGAATAAGAAATGCTAACTCAGGTTATCATGGTAGCATTGTTAGCAGTCCATTGTTCGTGTGCGTTTCATGAACGGCCTTTTCATGCCAATACTTTTTTTTTTTTTTAATTTTGCTATTGTCGGTTATTTAAATGCCTTTAATTCAAACGCAAATTTTGCAAAAATACTCATTCCTATATTAAACACACTCTCTTGCTTCGCAGTTCTGTGAACGAGTGTGAATTCCTTCTTAGGCAATTGTTTTGGGCAGGTCTGTGAACATGCTAGACGCTGCAGTGAATTTTACTGTACTAGACACTGCAGTGATTTTTTTTTTTTTTTTTTTTTTTACTGTACTTGTTTGCTGTGTTCTCACCAAGTTGCCTTGTTTTCAGTGTTATCGCTACATTTGTTCTTTGGCCTTTTGAATAAGGTTACAGATGGACAGATGCTCCTTTTTCCTCTGTTACTTTGCAGCAAACAATGCTCTTCATCTATGCTCCCGCCCAGTTATGTAATGTTTGTTTTAAAACCATAGAGGCACCATACAAGAGGAGTGGTGCTTTGTGGTTAAAACCTTGGCAAAGAAACTCAACGGCTGCTGGGTTTAAACTTGTTGGCTTAATGTCCTACCATTAAACCCAGTCAAAGGTGTTTACCTTGTAGAGAATCTGAATTCATATGAAGATGGATATGATTGGCTAGAACCAAGCTCAGATAGTCTTGATGGTACAGCAAGTAAGAACCTGAGTTTTTTGTTTTTTTTAAAAAGGACAAAAAGCTGTAGTAGTGCAGGACCATTCAGTTGATCATGTGACTTGAATATGAAGTCTCTCGACTGTCCCTCCAGTGATTATGCACGCTCACACACTTTCCCTTATGTTCCCTTACTGAGAGAGGTGGAGGAGGCCATATGCCCTCCGTTTTGCACAATACAGGTCTCATGACGTCACATCATTACAAGCCAGGCCAGTAAAAGGGTGGGGTGGGGTGGGGTGGAACCAGATGTAGGGCCACTTGAACACTTTGTCAGTGCTTCTTCTTGTTGATAAAGGGCTGAGCTTTATGTGCACTCTATGTAGAGATGTAATCGTTTCAAAGCACACTTAATTTTGAAGCAAGCTCATTGCATTGAAATTTGTCCTTTTTGTTACTTTGAAAGGAATATTTCTGCAACCAAATAATTTTTTTATGTGGAGAGCACACTTAACATTCAGGAAAACGTCATTGTCTCTTATTGCGAGCCTCAGCGGGTTTTACTCATTAGTTTGAATAATAACTGTCACTAATTCAAACTGCTCTAGAATGGCTTTGTGAATAGACAGAGTAAAGGCCTTGGACGACTCAGAGAGGCCCTGTATTTGGCCCAATATTGTTTGAGGAAGCAAAAAGAAAAACATGATGAGAAAAAAGCGAGGGTGGGTGTGTGTGTGTGTGGGGGGGGGGGGGCAGTGGAGCCGGCACAATGAACTTGATGATCTCTGTGGTTCGAAACGAGATTGGCTTGCACTGTATCAACACTGTCACCAGCACAGAGCGATGCACTGGGGGAGAGGACCCCCTGCTGGCTACTGAGCATTGGCTGTGTGAACTATGGAGACCCACAGAGCTTTTCAGCCAAGCTCCTTGCTTAAAGAAATGCAGTCTATTTTATAAGTCATGCTATAAAATGCCTCATTTTCAAAAAGGATGTGATGTAATGTTTCCTCTCCAGTAAGAACTATAGCCCATCTCCCCTCTTTTTGATTCAATCGTTAATATGCTAGTTGTCAAGTGTAGTTGGACTTAAATAACTATAATTCCCCTCAGTGTTTCTTAATGCACTTTCCACAAAATTTAAAAAACGTGGCAAAGGGGCACAATTTTAGTAAAGAATTACTGGTGCTTGAAACTGATGGTTTCTATCGTGTTTATAATTCATCAGAGAAGAGGGTAAAATATGAAAAGGTGCAGTTGATATTTTTCTAGAGTGAGCCGACTGGCAGAGTCCATCTGCACAGTGGATATTTTTCTAGTGTGAGCCAACTGGCAGTCTCCCATCTGCACACCTGCTCTCATTCTCTCTTTGAGCACATGGTTTTAGTTGGCAACATTGCTACCAAGCCTGGCATCAAAGGAATGTTCTTCTCAAAAGAGAATTTGATGTTACAAGTAAGTTTTTGTTATCACTGCATATTGGTGTGTAATATTTATAAATGACATTTTTGTTGCCCGATTTGTTGTTATAAATTAAAGCCAAGTGTTTTTTTTTTTTTTTTTTTCTGATTTATTTTCCCTCGCACATTTTTCTGATACAGGTTGAAGAGGATGAAAAGCTTAAAAAGAGGAAGGAGAGGTTTGGAATTGTGACCAGTGCAGCCTCTATTGGAGCTGATGATGCAGAGGTACTAAAATTGCATTTTCACTGGAATCCCGCAAAAATACCAGCGCATTAACGCTGACGAAATTGTTGATGTAAAAATCATTTACAAGATTTTCAATTCTATACCATCTTAAACTTTTGTTTCTGCAGGTGAAGAAACGAAAACGAGCTGAGCGGTTTGGAATCGTATGAAGCTGAAGCAAAACTTTTTTACCTTTTTGTAATTTTTTTTAAACTTTAATTCCTTGATGTAATTGTCACTTGGTGTTTTATGTTCTGTACAATAAACATCTCCCAAGTTTATTTCAAATGGAAAAATCTTCATTTTAAATGAAAAGTAATTTGTCACATTTATCTACATTTGTCATAAGTCTTTGGAAAAGTGTTTTTTTTTTTTCTGTTTGAGTGTGTACTTATCCCTGATATGTTGCTCTAAGCCATCAGGTCTTTACAGCTGTTGAAGGGTTAGGCAAGTTCACAAAACACGTGGATAGTGTTACTTGTATTTGCAAATATTTTGCAGAATGTAATGGAACATGGTTTAAATGCAAGATTGTGTGTGTGTGTGTGTGTGTGTGTGTAGCAAAAGTATTTCTGAAATGTACTTGACCACTATGCTGTTTACATACATGTATCAAAGGTGTGTTCTGCTTGGCTCCCAAGGTAGCTATCTAGACCATCTTGTTAATATCTATGAAGCATATTCAAGCCGTGACTTCAAGAAGACTTGGCTTGATTCCACATTTGTGTGGTGCTCAAATTGAAATTTGTGGTTTGCATTTTTCAGGGCTCTGAGGAAATCCTAAAATTTGATCAGAATAATAATGAGGCAACTAAAGTGATATTCCCATATCAGATAGTATGCTGATTTGCATAATAACAATGATGTTTCGTTTCATAGCATTTTGCTCATATTTTATCATCTACGGTAGTGTTAAGAAATCTGCATGTACAGTAAAACCTGCATCAGAATACTGGTACATAAGTTTGGGGAAACATGCTGTTTTCAAACCAAATACTTTCATTTGACAACCAAGTTATCCCTCAATTATTAAAGGGGACCAGTTATGCTTTTCTGGGGTTTCCCTTTCTTTTAGAATAATGTGTGCATGTAAACAGTCTGCAATATGCAAAGAATGACAGATTAACACTCCCAAAGAAAACTTCTCACCTGTCTAAAGTGCCTTGTTGGATTTACAGCCATTTTCTTTGTTCCGTCATGACATAATCTCAAAACACTTCCCCTGGTGGTATGCCCTCATTCAGTACCCAGCACGTACTGTTGTCCATGAGTTCAGTTTTGTAGCCATGTCAAGAAGATCCTGCACTGTGATGGGAAAATCTCCTTTGTACGCTCTGCTAAAGAACCACAAACTGGTTGAAATTTACATTTTACTTTGTTCTCTCCACTATTTCACTTACTTTACTGCTTCAAAAATTGCAGTTTGGTGCTGGATTTTCATGTTTTACTCTGGAAGGATTGCGGTTCCAACTTTGTTTGGCCCAGTGGACAAAAGAATGTTTTGTGAGCATCGAAGCATGTGAATATTCTAGTAGACCTGCAAAATTATGAACATTGAAAATGAGTCTCAGAGGTTAGCAGGTCCCCTTTAAACCTAAAACTTAAATGAGTCTCAGGTTAGCAGGTTGCCTTTGTTCTGGACTACGGTCACAATCAAGAGGGGCTCAATAAAATTACGTTCCAAGGTTACTCATTTCCGTATTATCGATGCAAATTAAAATCACCAGGTAAGTTAATTAGCCTTGTTTAGGCATTACAAATCACCTGGGGAAGTGGTTGTGATTAGTGGCCAGAGGTTTTTAGTAACTGTTGGGTAACCGTTCAATTAAACATTGGGATATTTCAAGACATTTTTTTCCTAAAGTTGTTACACATGGCACTCCATCATCTGAACTGTTAAGATGAAATATCACAAAATTCACAAAACAAAAAATATATATTTTTTTGACATCAGATTTGCTAACATCACTCTGACTTGACATGGTGGCAGTAACTAAGCCTTTCTTCCTACACATTCTCCTTGATTCTCATTGGGACTAATCACTGGGAAATAATTTACAGCTGATTATACCATGCAAAAGTTCTGGTCCCCAGGAAATACAATTTTAGACACAAATATATAAGTGAAAATTATGAACATTTAGTGACTGAGAAGCAGGCATGAGTGAACTCAAACGTTTATTTGTATAAAGCTGCAAAAGGCTTATTGACCAGATCAAGGCAGCAGGCTTGGCAGGAGTGTGTACATAGTGTGAAAAGTATGCAAGCAGGTAAAAGGGCTGGCAAGGATGGATCCAATGGGAAAAAACTGGAACTTGTCAAACCATTGAAACAGTTTCAGTGAACGTACAGCCATAGAGTTAAACATGGTTCATAAAGACTAGTTTGTCAGGGATGGAACAGTTTTCCTGATTGATGTTGTTCAATCAAGATTTTTATGGTAAAAATGCATTGAACATGTTTCGTGGTATTTTCAATGTCTGAAAGAAGCAAATTCAGAACTAGGAAAACCAAAGCTATGTTGAATAGCAGCAGGGGTATTGGTGAGACAACAATGGAAAACAGAACATGAAGGTATCAGGTCATGGGAAGATGCCAAAATGAGCTATTTTTGGGTTGGTTCTTTGTATATTTATAATGTAAAGAGAATCTTGTGATTGACTTACAGGACATGGAGTACTGGAAGCAATAGTTTTTTTATAGTATTGTGGCTTGGCTGATCTGAATGTGAATCATTGCCATTGCACAAAGTTCAATAAAATTAGATAACTGGGGTTAGGGTTAACCTAACCCTTAATGACGATGGAAAAGAAGAACAGAATAGTTAAACTAATAAATAAAATATAATAAAATGTGCAATAACACCTAGAATATTGCTCATCGAAGATACTACATTCTGTGTACTGAAAAGTGCATTCAAGTATAAAAATTACTTAACAGTTGGGCAGAGTTTAGTGAAAGGCTCTGAGGTAAAAATTGTTTTGAGTTTGTTTGGTCTTGGTTTAACTGACCAGTAGCATTTTCCAGAGGGCAACAAGTCAAAAAAGTGACATTCTGGGTGGCGTGAGTCATTAAGTATGTTGATGGCTCTGCTGAGGCAGTGAGAGAGTATAAAGGTCCTAAGGGAGGGATGTAGGATGTGGTCTTGAAACCAAGGATTCAGTTAAAAAGTGCAATAGCATGGCTCACAATGGGAGTAACCCAGGAAAATGAGAGCTGATGAAGGGAATTGAAGTGCCATGGACACACAGAAGAGTCAGTAATAAACCGCCTCTTTCCAGAGTTTCTCCATATGACAATACCAAGGCAGTTGATTGTGAAGAAAGGGAAAGGAGGACTACTCATAAAACTCAACTGCTGCTTGGCTAAAAGGGAAAAGACAATGTTGAGTTGAGAAAGAAAATGCAGTAAAAAGGACAGAGACCGAAAGAAAACCAGCTTGAGAAGAAAATGCCCTTTTTTTTTGCATTTGCAGGTTTTGAACAAGAAGGGTTAGCTATGTTTAACACATGTTCTTAAAGAAAGACAGAGTACCAAGTACCAGGGAAACACAATTTGACCTTTTCCTAACAGAAAGTGTGGCTGATCTGATAATATAGTCTCAAGGTACCTACGATTTCCAGAGAGAACTGTGGATTTGGAAACATAACATTGAACAGCAAATGGTGCAAATAGTAACAAAGGATCTGCATTGGGTATTGAAGGAGGAATGATGTTATGGAGTTACTGCTGTACTTCACCAGGTCCTTTACTAAAGGTCATGGGATTGATTCCCAGGGAGCAAATGTAAGTCGCTCTGGATGAGGACGTCTGCCAAATGCCAAAAGTGTTCACGTAAAATGAGTGGGTAAGAGAAAGAGGCTTGAACATCCTGAGGATGGGAGAAAAACAGGTCTCCCAAGAGAAGAAAGTGAGATTCTGTTGTCACGCTGTTGCACTCAAGCATTTCACAAAGGTTTGATGACAGAGTGGCAGAACAGTGTTGATGTTTCATGGAGCTCATGTCTGTGCTACCTTCTGGCCTCCCTTTTAATTAAGAATTAAATATATTGCAATTGTGACTAAACTGAAGTGAATATATCTCTAATTTATGTAATCAAATAGAAACTGAGCTGTAAAGTATTAGTAATCCACATGAGTATCAGTGAAGAACAACATGAACACTTTTTTCACTTTCATCTTTATCTGAAACTATCTCAGGCTGAAGAAACCACCATCTGAAGCAAGAGTCTTGAGACCAGAACCCAGCCTTGTTTAAATCTGTTTATTTGGGGAAACTGTTCAGACAGACATAAGCATTCTGCACACTAGCCCTCATGATGCCATGAATCTGGTGCACAACTTGGATAAACAATGGAAGATCACTGCAGTGTTTCTAGTGATCTTCCAAACACCTTCCTAGACAAAATTGCAAAAATCAGAAAGCACAAAAAAAGATCCCAGTCTTCATCTTGGATTTCTTCATGTAATCCCTGGGCAGCAAACTATGTCAACAGTCCATTTTTCTTCCCTGAAGTGAAGAAATCATCACTTATCTGAATACCTGAATTAATCTGATTAAAAAGTTGTGAGAGAAACAGTATTAGTAACATCTAAAAAAAACTAAAATTAATAAAAACATCAGTACGATTTCAATCGACTGGCTTTTTAGCCAGTGTTGCCTTCTGTTATTAGAGGGCCATAAAACTTGAAATCAAGTCCAAGCCATGCCCACCCAACCATTCCCCCTCTAGGCACCCTGTGTGCAAATTGTGTCCACCTATTGGCAGTGATTACCAACCTTACGTCAGTGTTTGCAGGCCAGAGGTGGGTGGCCTCTGTTAATTTGCATTAGTAAAGCACTTCAGACTCATTTGTCCTTTAGATTCACTAAATTAGGTTGATGAGAGGCCCTCCTATCAGGTGACACTAATTGGGCCATGCTGCACTCCATACGTGAGTCAAACAAAAGCCGTCTAACGCTGGATTCTGTTACTGCCTCCCGGCTTTTCACTTTCTCCAATTAGCCCTTAGAATGAGCCAGTCCTGTGGTAGTAGTCCCATAAATTAACCAGTCCCATGGTAGTAGTCCCATAAATGAACCGGTCCTATGGTAGTAGTCCAGTAAATGAATCAGTCCTGTGGTTGTTGTCCTATAAATTAACCAATCCTGTGGTAGTCGTCCTATAAATGAACCAGTCCCATGGTAGTAATCCAATAAATGAACCAGTTGTGTCTTAGTGGTCCTATAAATGAACCTGTCCTGTGGTAGTCATCTTATAAATGAACCAGTCCTGTGGTAGTAGTACCATAAATGAATTAGTCCTGTGGTAGTCAGATTCAGATATACTTTATTGATCCCAGAGGGAAATTGCGTTGGTTATAGTCAACCTATAGGTTATAGTCGACCTATAAATGAACCAGTCCCATGGTAGTAGTCCAATAAATGAACCAGTTGTGTCTTAGTGGTCCTATAAATGAACCTGTCCTGTGGTAGTCATCTTATAAATGAACCAGTCTTGTGCTAGTCATCTCATAAATCTCATGTGTTTTATTTATTTTTAAACAAAGATAAATTCATACCCTTCTTGGTATGAATTTTGCTTCAACATTAAATTTCACTGAATTGGGCTAAACATGCTTCAGTTTCAGTAAAGTTTACTTCTGAATGTCTGCCTACAGAGTACATTAAGTACATTGAATTTATTTTGTTTTATAGGACTGAGATGGTATTAAAATGAACATGTGTGTGCTGTGTCCCAATGGGCTGACAAACTGCATTCACACATAATTTGTTTTCCTCTTTGTAACACTGCAACACAATTTCAGACATTATTAAAGGCACCATGCATTGTGTAGGCTAAATAAATGATTTATTGTAGAAAAAGAGACCAAACAAACAAAAATGAAGAAAACAAATTATGACCAAGTATTCATTTGCACACAGTTCAAACTACAAATTTATAATTCATTTATCTACACAACATAAAAAAATCAATGAAACGGCAAGAAAAACAGCAGGTAATTCTTTGAAGCGGAGAACCTGATCACAGAAAGCAATTTAGAATGTTAATATTTGAATGTTTATTTACACTGAGGTAATACCCTCTTTGATATAACTATGTGTGACAATGTTCTGTCAAATCATAACAATATACATAAAGGAGTCGTCCTGTTCCTGTGTTTTTGTCCCTCTCATGTTCAGTTCTGTCAGTTCCCACTGTAATATGTCTCACATATCAGTACCTACTCACACTTTATCAGATGCTTCTGAAAGCCTGTAACCACATCCTAAGCATCTAATTTCTCTTGCATCTTCATGAGTAATTAGCCAGTACAGACTCAAACATCAAAATTGACAACTGGTACAAACAACAGCATGCACTGATGTGTTATATAGGGGATTAGGTATATAATATACTGAACCTCGTCCTTAACCCTTTCTTAATCTGTCACAGTTCCATTATTCAAATCAGCACATCCAGGCCTCAAAATCATGTTTCTGAATTTGTAGGACATTGATAGAATAACTGTGTGAATTGTTAATGCCTTGTATTCTTCCATTGGGTACTTATAAATACCTTTAATGTATTAAACATATGAATTGGTATAAACATCAAATATCGTACCATTTAAGAGAATATTAAGTGGATTCGTGTCAACTTCAAAATAAATGGTACAAATAAAACTTAAAATGCCAAGGATTGTTTAACTCCAACTAAATGTAATGGAGAAACATCTAATATTTTTGTATTTTGATGAAAAATTTAGGTAGCCTTTGTACCATCCTGGTTATAGTCCATTATGACAATATCGCAATACAGAGTTATTTCCCATTATAATTTTGCCCCATTACAGTTTTATAGCTAGAACCAGCTGCTTTAAAATGTCCTTTTGCAGGAATGTATTTTATGTCTTCAGGATTGGTCCTTTTTGCTGCTCATATGAAATTTGAAACCCAAACTTTACAAAACTATACACACATTACTCAATATTCACAGCACTCTTCTTCGTTAGAGTTTAACATATTGCAAACAATGTGTGTATACTGCCACCTGCTGCCACCTACCATACTGCAATGTATTTATTTGTTCCTTCCATTTTAATATCTTCTTCTTCTGAATGATAATGAATGATAATGTTCACGGCTGAAGAAAAGTTTGGAGGTTTCTTTACAAGTTGAATTCTTTTTGCCATTTACTGATCAAATTATAAATGTAGAACTGACAGCTTTTCCTCGTGGGAACTAATTCATGGTTGAAAGCATCAGGACTATAACTCAAGGGACTATAACTCAAAGGACTATAACTCAAGGGACTATAACTCAAAGGACTATAACTCAAAGGATAGCTTCAAGGCTAAAAATCAGGTATTGTCATATAACTAACATAACAATCAATGTCAATTATTTTCTAGCAGAGGTAGATTTCACTTCGATGCTGACTTGTTATTTGTATAGTGTAATCAGTCACTTGATACACAATGACCTATTCGTACTTCATATCAGAATAAAATGTGTTTACTGATATATTATTTGTATGTATCTTTTCCACTTTGGCGGCAATGTGCATTTCCTTTCTATTCAAAGCACAGCCACTTCTTATCCACACCACAAAGGAACTGGACCAAACACTCAACCTCCCAAATCGGGGCCAGTCAGCAAAATGCATTTGCACTTTGTGACTCAAACTGTGGCCTGAAAACAGAAGTTGGTAGAAAAGGGCATCAACTTCGGAGTCCTACACCATCCTGCACTCTTAAATACAGTGTTCCCGTGATATATTGTCCAGGCAGGATGAAATTCTGTTTTCATTTGTTGAGAAAAGTAAAGACAACAGATCTCCACTTCAGATAATGAAAAAGGAACATCAAGGAAGCAATATGGTAAAGAAATATGTGGCAGTGTGCCACTCAACACATCTCCATAAATTCAGATTTTTTTCTTTTTTTTTCTCTCAATTGTTACAATCCATGTAGAAGCTCTTGTGCTTGAAAAGGCAATAATACAATTACAGACAACAACATGCCTCCTCTTGCCACTCCCATAGTGCAAAATTTATTGTTGGTAAGGTAGAGTGCCCAGAAAGGATCTTTTGTACCCCTTATACATATATAT
>JAOXYF010000019.1:7742451-7753680 GCA_028565775.1 Sternarchorhynchus goeldii
AATTTATATATAATGTCAGAAGGCTCCTCCTTTATCCAACAGCATAGTGCTTTCGTTTTCCAACAAAGAGATATTCTTATTTGCTTAGACATCTGGTGAGCATAAGACACACATCCAGCTTCCTAATCTTTTTCTCCTTTTAAGCACTTCCAAAGTTCACCAAACCTTTATTGGCTGGTAAGGGGGCAGGAGTGATATTTCGTAAAATAAGGAAAAATATCAAAACATGTAAATGAGATTTCTCTAGAAATGCATACTTTTCCCCACACGCTGATCTTTAATTAAGCATAACCCACCATCTATGGGTGTGGTGAACTGTCCTAGTGCATTAACTGCATTAATGGTGCATTTTATGACCTTACAACTCAAATTGGGTGAACTCATACCAGACTTGCTTGGGGGCATTTTCCTTTGACTACATAAAGTTCTAATGAGGGGCCAACACAGTATGTAGATGGGAACTGGATTGAGCATAGAAATGTTGTATTTCATTAAAGCATTAATAGAACAGAGAAGGACCGCTTAAGCATAAAACATAACATTTATAGTTTGCGGTCATTTTTCTTGTAGCGCAGTGTAGGACCAGTCTTTATTCAACAGTGATTCTCAAAGGCTCCAAGTGTGAGTCAGTGCAGTGGGTCACATGGACCGCTGTAATTCGATCGCCTGGGCAACCCTTTTTCCTGTTCTCATTTAAAAGTACTGAAAAACCCCTTTTCCTGTTCTCATTTAAAAGTACTGAAAAAACAGCCTTTCTTTTCTATCCTCTTTTGCTTCTTTTTGTCTTTTACAAGATCACGAGTAAAAAGAAGATCAAAGTAGTCATGAAAGGGTGCCAGATCTTTTGGGAATGTCACGCTGGGGTGCTAAAGCTGCTTCTGGAGAAGGGAGGAGGTGACCCTTCAGTTTTCAGCAAGGTCTCTTTTGGCATAACTTTTGTCTCTCTAGTGTACTACATGTTGGAATTTTTAGATTATATATAGAAAATGCAAATCTGAGAATCTGAAAAAAATAACCAAGGACAATGGAGAAATTTCATATGGTCTCTCCAGTGCCCTCACCATAAGTATTGGGACACTAAAATCAATTTTTTCAAGCTCTTTGGATTGTTCCTGAAATAAGAACAATGATACGTGACAAAAGTACAAACTTCTTACATTTATTCAATGGTATCTTTAGGGCTACGTGTTTTATCGTTATGGGATTGTTGCATTTTTTTGTGTCCAGATCTTGCTCATTTTATTTGGTTTGATGCGTTCAGGTGCGGAGCTGTCAATGATGGGGATTCTTGATGTTCTCTGGCCAAGAGTCTTTGCTCTTGACCAAAGACATTGAGTAAAATATTAAAGATATTAATTTGACTTCAATGTCCCAATATTTACAGTAAGCACAGGTGGACCAAGACACTACAAAATGATCACTAGTCCTTATTGGGTTTCACCCTTTCCACAAGGTAGAATGGATGAAAAGAGTGTAAGGCTTAAACACTTTGGAGCCAATTTAAAAGTCTATTTTACAACTATCAAGCAATAAAAAAAATACATTTCAAATGATGGAGAAACACCCACAAAACTAACACATACAAGGAATAAATTTGTCTCTTTTCCATTAGTTTTGTCTCGCTTTCCTCTCACCAGCTGGTCTTCCAACACTCACCCATTGAAATTCTTTATAGAAATATCTTCCAATTCAGCCTCAGTTTATACTGCTTTACAATGAATTATTCTGTTATCTGTTGAACTACAGTGATACACTAAACCTGGCATCCATATCTTTGTGTAGATCTTCCAGGATGTGAGTGGAAAGGAAAACAGGTGACACTCCAAGATTGAAGGGGAAGCACTGGGAGTGGAAGCGTTTCTCCCCATGCCCAGACAAGCCGTACATTTGTCTAAGAGCATCCACAGCGATCTACCACCATACCGGGAATCTTGCCATGAATTATCTGCTGCTTGTCATTGAAGTAGAGCATGTTTATGGGCGACATTTTGGTAGGGGTACAGCAGGGTCCTGCAGAGCCTCGGGGATTGGCGTGCTGCACCAGGTGGGTGTGCGGGTACTTCTGCATGAACATGTACTCACACTGTCCCGAGCAGTAGTTCGCCTTGTAGCGCTTGGGTGCAATGATCCAGTCCCAACCAAAGGCTTCGAAGTCCACTGTGAGCGGGTAGCGACAGCAACGGGATTCGGTAGAGTGCTCGTCGCAGTCGAGACCCAGGTTCCGCCGCGTGCGCTTGGTCGTCTCGAGAACCTTCACCTCCAGGAACGGCTGCTGGAGATCAGGGGGAGGGAGAGAAGGAGAAAAGGAAAACAGAGATAGAGTGGTGAAACAGTGAAGTAGGTTGATTTGTCATATCAACAAAAGTGTTGCTAGATGGTCATAATTGTCCTTTCCAACTTGGCTGAACCAATGTCTAAAACTGTACTGGTTACTTAATTTACTGGGGCATTGTGATTTTTATTGATCACTAGAGCTGAGGTTTCCGGAGAACAGGTTAGTAATTTAATTGCTAATTAAGAAGTAAATGATTCTTTTACACTGTGGGTGTGGTTAGTGGTCAGTACTTAAAAAGCTGACATTTTACAAGCTATACTTGACCTTTGACTTCCAGTTTTTGTCCTAACCTTGACCCCTATGTACCAAATGATTCTCAAGAGATTTTACATCTAGTTTCTCCACATTTCATTGTTCTCCATAAAGCACTGATCTCGTCTTGTGGCAAAGCAGCTGGATATGAGAAAGAATTGGCCATAGCTCTCTGGTGAGAGAACAAACCAAGAGGGCAGCAAGGTCAAATCCTGTCAGCTTGTACTCTGCTTTCTTTGTTGGATGAAGAGAAAGAGGAGAAAACCCCAAGAGGTCCAGGGGGGAGTTTCATTCTTTCTTTGCTTTTATGTTGTTTTTCTTGCTAGAGTCTCTGATCTTTTTCTTTCTTCCTCCCTTTTAAAAACAACTTGCTGTACAAAGGGATGGGCAGTTACTCACTGGTAAGGAAGCATACTTACCCTTTGGAGAGCCAACAATAGGCTATGGTATGTATGACCATACCTGCCAACAATCCCAATTTGTTCATTTCTCTCATTATTTTAACCCTTACCTCCGCTCCATGTCTTGCAGTTATTCCCTATTATTTCCACAGGACATAATTTTGGGGGGTGGGGGGGGGGACTTTACCATCCATACCAAAGCTAAGTGAATTTGTACTTCTGTAGTTCAAACTACTTGCCTTTGGTGTCTTTGACTGGCAAATATAGTAAGTCACCATGAAACTCAGGAGCACAGAGTTTCTGATTTACAGAATCTGGACAAATCTGCTAAATAACTGGGTATATGGTACTGATCCACTTTCCAGTATTTTACTTGAAACAAGGCAGGATCTCTGGTAAGCTGTAGAATAACAGAGGAACAAAGCGCATAAAAAAATTAAATGGACAGGAATCCCTTTCATGCTAAATCTTTAAACTTTATTACTTGTTACATTTTACATCACTCCTGCCATTTTTTGGGGTGGGGGGTGGGGGGAAGAGTTTCATGTTTGCATGTATGTAACATGTATGTAACATGTATGTAACATGACTATAACACAGGAACTATGACAAATTCTTTAGCATATTTGCACTTAACAGTTTAAATAGATCTCAAACTAGATAAAACGCCTGTATATCATAACTAATCATGGTCACTAGATAGTTGTATTAGTGTTTAGGCAGCAGGTCTAAGGGTCCTTACCAGCCCTTCTTCTCCAGGTCTTAAAGATGTTACAGCGAGGTCGTTGCCACTTTCATCGAAGGCGTTTATGTCGATCCCCCAGTTTGTATGTGGCTGCTTGAACCAGTTTTGCAGGACATGCTTGAAGTCAATGCTCTGCCAGTAGCCCGATCGAGAGTTCAGCTCAATCTTTAGCGAGCGAATGCGAATGTGCCGGCTGCCTTGGTCGGTGACAGGCTTCAGCCGGAGGATCTGCAGGTAGACTGTGGAGGTTTGCTGCAGTGGCCGCAGGTACACCCACAGCTGGGCCTTCAGCACCTTGGTGAACATCAGCTTGGGACTGAACTTGAAAAAACAGCAGCTGGGCTTCCCGTCCACCTGCACTATCGGTTCCGCTGTGGGCAAATGAAAAGGAGAGTGTGTTTTGATAATTCAATGATATATGATTGGCCTGACTATTACATTGAATATGAACAAATGGTTCAGAAAGGGTGATAACCAGAAATAGTTCAATGAATCATACCAAAATTCCATAATAGTTTTTCTATCTTGAATAGCTACACCCCTGCTGCCTCAATCACGCCTGTACTACATCAGCCACACCCCCACTGCCTAAACCACACCCCCACTGTTTCAACCATGCCTCTCCTGCTCCATGCTTGCTAGCAACACAGTCACAGGTGTAATATCGTCAACAGACAATCTGGTCACTTACAGACACTGATGGAACAAATTCTCTTCAGCACCTTGGACAGTGACTTTCAATTTTAGGTGCTTCAACTCCACCTTAAACTCTTACATGTTGTGAAGAGTATACTTTTAACATGCCTTAATATAGAGTATACTTAGTATAGAACATACATCAGCCCTCAGTCTCAGTTACATTTACAAATTTGTGGCCAAAAGAACTTACTCTTACACTTATAAAACTAACATAGAACTTGCAAAGCTAACATAGAACTTACAAACCAAACATAGATATCTGCAGAATGACCCTCCATCCCTGAATACCACATCTGTCTTCCAAAAAAATCATGTAACGGACATGATAGTGGTAAAATGTGTAAGGAATATAAAGGAATTATACCGCCAGTCTGTAGTCATACTGATAGCTCTGCTCTGCTAATTTGCAGGAATTATACCGCCAGTCTGTAGTCATACTGATAGCTCTGCTAATTTGCAGGAATTATACCGCCAGTCTGTAGTCATACTGATAGAGCTGCTCTGCTAATCAATGCCAGACCATGAAATAGACAGTGGTACAATTAAATCCCAGTGTTTTGCTTCACTGGGAAGAGTTGGCTGGAGCGTTGCAGAAGCTTCTTTTAATACGGCCAATAACTGATAAACACCTACTGAACCTCCTTTTCAGTGGGGGTTAAAGCCCTAAAGACAGTCCACCAATATCCCACTCTGGCAAATGATTCTGGGCCTCAACAGCTAAAGCAGAAGTGCCCCATGTCACTAAGATTTGTACCGAGCATGGGTGACAGTATATCTGCCTGACTATCCTGAAGAAATCATCTTGGTCCAGTGACTGGCAGGAAATATGGTGGATGTTTCTGTTGCTTAATCCTGATAAAGAATGAAAATGTCTTCTTTCTGTGGGCCCCAACTGTTGTGAAGTTTGTAGAACTAAACAGCTGAGATGAAAGCATCAGTATGGGCATCGCAACTGGTCTGAAATGCGCATCTCATATCTCATAGGTGTGGTGTGTTTAAAGCATGACAGTAGAGATGAAGGATCACCCCCAGGGAGATGCAGCAGCACATGAGAAGAAGGAGGATCTCCGGTGGCCAGCAGAAGTGAATCCTACCGTATTCTAGTGCACTATACTGTATTCTAGTGCCCAATACTATGTTCTAGTGCCCTATAGATTATTCTAGTGCACTATACTGTGTTCTAGTGCCATATACTATACTATATTCTTAGGATTCCATGTTCTGATGCATCTTTCAAGACATTTAACCCCAGAATTGGTCCAAGGAGATTAATGCTGGGTCTACATAACACATACGCTTTTATGAAAACTAAGGTAACTTGAAACAGAATGACTACTGTGGTCTCTTTTGTTACCTGGACATGTTAGTGATCATATCCCATAATACTAGAATCAATGACCCCATCACTAACATTAAAGTAATTATCACATAATTTCCATTCGAGTAGTTAGATAAAATTAGTGATCACATCCCTCTGAAAGGGCCAAATATATGCTCTTAGTTAAAGACAACTGAGATTCAATAGCACAAACAAAATAAATTTTTCAAGTATGAAAAGTTAAATGAGAGTAATAACTGACCATCACATGTACATGTTCTCACATGAGATGAAGTACAGCTGTTACTAACCATCACATGTCAATAAACGAACATTAACTAACTTATCATGTGCTAGAAAGATAACCTTAAATGAACCAATAAACTAACATTAACTAATGGCTTGTTATCGTACGTTAGATAGATTACCTTAAACAAAACAAATACAACAAATACACTAACATTATACTAACAAATATACTATAAACAAATACACTAACATTAACTAATAACTTCTTATCATACATTAGATAGATAACCTTAAAGGAACCAATAAACTAACATTAACTAATGGCTTGTTATCATACGTTAGATAGATTACCTTAAACAAAACAAATACACTAACATTAACTAATAACTTCTTATCATACGTTAGATAGATAACCTTAAAGGAACCAATAAACTAACATTAACTAATAACTTATCATACGTTAGATAGAGAACCTTAAAGGAACCAATAAACTAACATTAACTAATAACTTATCATACGTTAGATAGAGAACCTTAAACGAACCAATAAATTAACATTATCTAATAACATATCATGTTAGATAACCTTAAATAAACCAATAAACTAACATTAACTAATAACTTATCATATGTTAGATAGATAACCTTAAATGAACCAATAAACTAACATTAATAACTTATCACACGTTAGACAGATAACCTTAAACGAACCAATAAACTAACATTAAATAATAACTTATCATACATTATATAGATAACCTTAAACAAACCAATAAACTAACATTAATAACATGTTATCATACGTTAGATAACTTTAAACAAACCAATAAACTGATGTTTAGCTTTTTTTAACAAACCACATAATGGTTGATAATGTACTGAAGACAACATGTATGTGCTTTCAGTAACACTAAACACCTCTGAAATGCTCCAGTTGAGAGGACATTCCTGTAGTACCTTAAATGGACAGCAGGGATGTGTGAAGACCATGTGGCGAGAAGGCCTTGTTTATCACCCCAAACAGAGCAGTGAGTGGGGCAGGAACCACGTTTTAATGAGTACTGTACACAGTAAACACCAAAGGAATTAGCAAAACACGCTGAGCTCATACAGATTAATAAAACACACTGAGCTCATACAGATTAGGAAAACACACTGAGCTCATACAGATTAGGAAAACACGCTGAGCTCATACAGATTAGGAAAACACGCTAAAATCATACAGATTAGGAAAACACACTGAGTTCATACAGATTAGGAAAACACACTGAGCTCATAAAGACTAGGAAAACACTCTAAAATCATACAGATTAGGAAAACACACTGAGCTCATACAGACTAGCAAAACACACTGAGCTCATACAGATTAGCAAAACACGCTGAGCTCATACAGATTAGCAAAACACACTGAGCTCATACAGATTAGGAAAACACACTGAGCTCATACAGATTACGAAATTACACTGAGCTCATACAAATTTGCAAAACATGCTGAGCTAATACAGAACAGTAAAACACGCTGAGCTCATACAGATTAGTAAAACACATTGAGCTCATACAGACCATCACAAGCAATAAATGCCCCTCCCACTCCTGAGACCAGTTCAACTTGTACGACCATAACTATAAATATAAATGACTTTTAGGTTCAAAGCGAACTAATGTGCAATAGTCGTGCATATTTCTTCTCTCATTGTTCTCCGCAGGGAAAAGTGTGCCTCTTTCATTTTACATAAACTATGGGTACCTGTCAATCATGCCTACATCTGAGGTTGCTCTGGCAACCCACAAGGGCTTCCTGTGTCAAGAGGTCATTTGAAGAGCTAGGTCCAGTTAAGAAATGTGATTAAGGGTCAGAAATGGCACCCTTATACATCCCTTGTGGTGCAGAGGAAGGGTCATGCTTAATAGCTAAACTGAGTTTGAAGGTCAAGGTCAGCCCTATGGTGATTGTAATATATTTTTCTCCAGAAAAGTCTTGGGTTAAAAGGAGGCAGCTGATGTGTGTTGACAGATCCTCAACCAAATAACGATCGTCGTTCCTGTTTTTTGCAAGAAAAAAAAATGTTTACCCTCAGGCAGTCAGAGACTTCGAACTGGAGAGAAGAGGGGCATGTTGTTTTTTTCTTCTCGGGAGTGCATTGTAACCAAATTAACGGGCAGCATAAGGGGACATGAACGTAATGAGGTACAGATAGAATATCCATTATCTGGCTTGAGTGGAGAAGCTGTCGAGGAGCCAACCGAGAGAGCGGAAAAAGCACTCGAGCCTGGGATTGCATGTCCAGTCGTTAACGAGTGTAAATCATACAGGGTCTCACGCTAGAGAAACAATACGCCAATGTTCCTCTCTCAGGGGTTGCTGAGGTCCCAGCAATTAACACTGGTGCTGTTGTAATGTTTACGTGCCGGAAATAAAACAGCAAGTGATCCTTCACAGGATCTGGACCTCCGTGTGAGAACTAGCAAGAAAGCACAATTAGAACAGATGTTACCAGCATTTACATATGTAGGGAATACACACCAGAGACAGCTTTAGCTCACACAGTAAATACAACAGGTACAGAGACATCGAGTCTGAAGAATCTATAGAATCAGGATATTAGCAAAACTCTTCAACAAATGCACTGCTAATCTATTGTGAATCACTTTGAGAAATTTTGAGAAGATAAACCAAGGAAGCCTTGTGAAAATCAGATGCTGCCAACAAAACTCAGAGTCTGTTCACCAGCAGATTTTTATAACAAGTTGCAGCTGAACCGATGCTATAAATCTGAACCCACACTGATAGTGAAAAGTCAAGCTCAGTGAAACCATCATCCTTTGCAGTCTGCCTCACACATTTATTATTGTTATATCTTGTAGTCCTTTAATGCTTAGCAATCTTGTACCAGTCAATCAGCAATAAAAGCTTATTGTTTTGCACAGCTTTTTCCTATACTATTACATATACTATTTTAGTAAATGATCTGAATAAAATTTGCTGGTATTGTCTCAACATTGTTAATAAAATTGTCTGCTTGACTGATAGGGAGAATGTAACAGGTTATATATATATATAAATATATAAATAATGTAGTTCCATTTCAGCCCTACTTGCATTCAGAAATTGTGCATTTAGTTTGTGCAACAAACAAATAAAAAAAAACACAAAACAGAAACAATTTGGTGTAAAACATTCAACCAAATCTCATAATTTAGACTAAGGAAAGTCCTTTTTTTTCCATCAGTAAAATGCTGCCATTTGCCAAAGTGACAGAATGCATAAGGCACATCTCTTCATTCCAGTCTGCAGAGCTCCAGCACAACCTGCACTGAGTCCTGCTGAATGCCATATGCAATAACAATGTCAGTGATTGACTCAAAGGATTAGGCTCATGTGACAGAGACCACAGCACAACCCCCCTGCTGTCGCTCTGTAGATATCACACATACACACACATGCACGTACACACACAAACACACACACATACATACACACATATGCACACGTGCAGATGCATGTGCACACGGATGCGCACAAACGCACACGCACACACACACACATGCAGTTGCATACACACACACTCACACACACACATACAAACACATATGCATGCATGCAGATACACATGCTCACAGATGCACACGAACGCACATACACACACATACACACACACACACCACACATACACTCACTCACAACATCCACTCACCAACCACTCCCACCTAAAAAAAAGCCACAAGTCTTTAACACACACACACACACACACACACACACACACACACACACACACACACACACACACACACTCAGAGCAACAGCAGGGGTGAGGACTAGCTTGTTAAAGATCCCCAACATCTCCCATTACCATCTTAATTCTATTTAAGCAAAAGAAAAAAAAAACAGCCAACCAAACAAAACCTGAAGTCGTGCTGTGAATTAGTGTCTGCATTTTGTAAGCAGGTTTTGGTGCTTTGTGACAGGCTGGTTGATAAGTGATACCAGTGAGAAGTATAAACATGGTGTCCAAAAAGAGAACTACACAAACAACAATTCAGTTCTCAGGAGGACAGAATGAACTGAACTAAAAGGGAAAGGATTTAAAATGATTCAGTCCTTTTGTAGTTTGATAGTATCATATTCTGCCAACAGCATTTCAGAATCCTATTAGTCGCGGTAGAAACTTTGGACATTTTAATAAAATAACAAGTAATAAAACTTGTGTCCCAAGCTGGATGTCCGGTCACTTCTCCTGCCAGCTGGTTTATACATAACAAATCTGCTCACTCAGTTTGATATACCATGGATTACTAATGTGGCCATTTAAAAATAATTATTTAAATGAATGAGGTCAATCAACATCCATTACCCTTGTTTTAACTCAACACAGATGATGTTATGAAAACCGGTCATGTTAAACGTCAACGCCTCCCACAACTGGTTACCAGGTGTTGTTTTCTCAGCAGATGGGTCTAAATGTCTTGAATTAGAAGTTTTAATGGTCATTTTGATTAATGAGATTAATTAACACATTTAAATATGTTTGTTCATATAGTTGGTGGTACAAACTCATGTTTCATCCACTCAACGCTGTCAGACAACGTCATCCATAAACTTGTCATGTATATCGTCACCTGTCATGTACACGTGCCATATGTGCAAGTGTGTGTCACGCCGAAGTGTGTGTATCTGCTAGATAAATGGACCGAAAAAATTCCCAGAAGGATTGTTCTTCTTCCAAAAGCCACAGAGAAGAAAACGTTCATCTGTTGTTTAAAAGACAGAAGCACATAATGGTATGGCCCAAAAAAAACCCCTAAAAGGCCAGGATTGTATTTGCATATATATCTATATTTTCTTAATGGGAAATGCAAATGTGGTATTTTGAAGGCAGTGCGTGTTGGAGAGCTGAACCACGGGATGAATGTTACTCTAGGGTATCCCTATGCACCTCTGGAAATTAATCATCCTGACACGTTCACGACCCCTCTAATAAGACAGGGGCCACGGTGCACCCCCTTCCACCGGCCCCGCTTGGGCCGCCTCTGCTCCCTCTTTGTTCGGGCGCCGGTCCCAGGAGGACGGAGAGGGGAGTGGGGGAGGAACGCGGGGACAGGGGAACGGGTTGGGGGGTGCAAACGCCAAGTGAGACCCCTCATTCAGGGTGTCCCCCGGGGACTCGGCCAGGCACAAGACTCCTATCAGGGCTCAGGAAGAGCAGGGGAGGGGGGGGGGGGGGGCGAAGGGG
>JAOXYF010000019.1:7760740-7781821 GCA_028565775.1 Sternarchorhynchus goeldii
ATAAATCCACAGAGTTTGCATGTTCAGTAGGATCGGGCCTCGAGTGACATCAAAGGCACATGAGAGGGAGATTTCAGGCTCGGTGAAGATGGAAATAATGTTTGAAGTTTTCTCTCTCCTTTTCTGAGAAACAGAGAGGCGGTTCGAGCTCCCAAGGGACCCATTATGACGCCACAGGCAAGAGCAATGCAGTCCTCACAGCATGTGAAAAGGAGAGAGAGAGAGAGACAGAGAGAGAGAGAGAGAGAGAGAGAGAGAGCAGAGGAGGGAGAAAGAGATAGAGAGAGAGGTGGGGGAGGAGGAAAGATGAAGGAAGGGAGAGAAGATGAAAAAGAGAGAGCAGGGGATTGAAAACGAAAGAAATCAGAGTGACAGGTTGAAGAGGAATATGAAGAAGAGGCAGTAGGAATGATCAGGAGGAGGGAAAATGAACAGGCTACACAAGAGGATAGAGATAAAAATTTTAAAAAAGCAAAGGTAAAAAAGGTGAAATTTGTAAGTTTGAAAAGAGCTTAGCTTAATTCAGTAAACATTTCTATATAGCACAGATTGGTTTTTTTTTTAGTCTTTTGATTCCTGATTATTCAAGGTGCCCTTTATCATGTGCTTTTAAGGCAATGCACCAGACAGCATGGTGTTCAAGTCTGTCCAGTCTCACTTATGGGGGATATGTTAGCTGTTAGCTGGAGCCCCTTCATATATACAACCATTTTATTTCCCATCAATCATAGATTATTTAAGTTACAAAGCTATCAACATTACCATGAGAATTCACCACTGCCACTTCTCATTAGCACTTAGCACTAGCACTCAGTCCTAAGGTGGTTCTAAATACTGCAAAGTAGTTTGTTAGAATTCAAAATGGTCATTATATTTAAATGGTGTAGCAGACAACTTATGCATTTTCTTGCCTGCAAAGAACTTTCCTGTAGAGAACGTTTGCCCAACCTCACCATATCAGACTAATCTCGATGGTTTTACACAGCTTTTGCATGTATGTTCTTATCATGTTAGCAGTGACAGACATCACAAGCTTCATCGCTACACATATACACACTGTTGTTGATTCGCAGGTAAGAGCATCATATATTGTTCAGTTCTGTTGTTTCATTTGATGTCACGTGCCAAACCAAAACTGTAAACCACAAAGGTCTCACTGTCTTTTCTCTCCCTGAGAAAACCCCCATGCAAAGGAAACCTTCTAATAAACTTCAACAGCAGAACAGGACAACCAGTCCCTACAGTCTACTTGGTTATAATTCTCAACAGAAACCAGGTAACCTTCCCCACTATAGAGCCAGTCGTAATAATTCTACACTGCCACGCTACGTTTGGTTTTGAAGGTAATGTGTATAATGTTACTGTTGGGTATCCAGGTAGACTGTGGAACAGAACCTATGAGCTCACCACTTCTGTCCGTTCGTTCGTCCTTAGCACGGCCGTTTCTGTTGCAAATTCTGAACAAGCAGATTTAGTTTAGTACATTTCATTCAATTAATGAAATAGTTCATAAAGAGTAGCATGAAGTTGAGACCATGAATATCATATAGTGCTATGTAACAAACGCTTCAGGATAGCACCAAAACAAAAAACTCTGGGAAGAATTACTTACATAAAATAAACTTGTTTTAGAAAGTTGTTATGACCCTAGAGGTTTATCATACACAATTAAGTTCTGCTGAATATCTTCTCAAATATACATGACTGTACATAAGGGTAAAAAAAACCAGCATATCCAACAACTTTGTATTGGTTGCACTCTAATACAGGAAAGTGCAATAACTGTTCTGTCACTATTTTACTATTTTCAGAAAATATACAACTGTAAGCCCTTTGTTAACCTATAACAGTTTGATACCTTGTTTATGTCACACTCCACCACTCACTGATACTGCCCCATAAAATCTGTAATTCAATCTTAAAAGGAGAGCATTCTGTTATAAACTACATATGTGTAAGTTAATTTACTTTGGGGTTTTTTTTTTTTACGTACAAGCATATAAGTGGTAAAGTGGTGCTAATGTCATATGTTTTCTTCTTATCATCGTCATCATATTTAATGCAATTTTAATAGGTAGTCTACAAACTAGAATATTAATACATTATATACTCTACTTTACAATTTTTGCAGCTGTTAAAAATATATATCATTTATATGACTTCGCACCCTCAGAATCACAAGTGGCGGTTTAACTGGTGTTCATCACAACTGCGGGAATCGCCACGACGTGGGCTGTGTGACAATCAACGAAGAGGTTAGTTAGGGGAACACAAACCTATCTTTGTTCGCTCTTGGTCAAAAAAACGGATTATTTGCTCGGCTTTTCGTCCGCCTTGTGCGGAATACATTATGTGTGTAAATGTTGTTGAACCCCAGCGATTCTTAGCGGAAAGGTCACACACTCCCCTCGACCCCAACTGTTCCACAGGCTTTGTGTCCCCAGTGAAAAAAAATGCGATCTGTGCCTATAAACTTCGCATTTAAAAGGCAAGTGCGGTCGTGAGGGACTGCTGCAAGGAGGAAACAATAGCATCTTTTTGGACACACTTTTTCTCACTGCGCCAAACAGCAGGGGAGCCGGTTAGGGCCCGTTTATAAAGGACTGCTCTAACACAGCTGCCGAGGCTCTGTTTCCAGAATTTTTAGTGCCATTCTATAATTGTTGAGTCTATCTGTTGAAATATTGCCTGTTATTTTAAGTACACTGAACAACAAAAAACCCTAAAAGCTTTAATACACGGTGTAAAAGTACATCTTCGCGACCTGCTTTAGTTTTAAACTGCTTTCTTTTTATAATTGAATGTGCCTGAATTTATTGAGCAGTCGAGACCGAAGGCTATATGTAGTTAATTCAAGTGCATCTTCCTGCCATGTTTTAAATTACATTATCATTATTGATTTATGATCCCCCAAACTCGCATAAACGATGCTCGAAAACATAAAGCTCTAAACCGTTAAGAGAACCGCAACAACGGATTAACCACTTACATTATGCTATCTTAATTTGTGATCTCGAGAGCTATTCAGCAAATAGGCTAACCTCAAGGCATCAGAGTGGACAAAGACTTGGGCCTACCATATGTTCACTCATATATATGCGTTAAAAAGATGCGAAAGTTCACTTGTAAGATGACCTCTAGGAACTGCAAAATTAACTAAAGTCGTGGATTAGAAGTTATTCGTGTTGGCTTCTGTAGTGATAGAAAACTGAATAAGCATGTAGCTACATCCTAATATTAGGCTAACGTCTAACGGTTTAAACAGTGTGTAATAACTATATTACTGCTGTTTTCAGGTAGGTCATTATTGCTTTGTGTTGTTATTTTTGTTTTAATGATCAAGTTCAGATTCAGCCCGAACAGTTTTTGACAGCAATGCCAATGAGCGGATACTACGTCATTTGTCACTTTTAAATGGGTTACTGGTGTTCATTATAATTCCTTAACCATGGAAAACTAAATTAGCTTGCATTCAAAATACTGTATACATTGCATTCAAAATACTCTTTATGCTGTTTCTTTTCTGCCAAGCCTCGAAAAATGCAATACTCATTCTGTCGTCAAAAACAATTTTGAATAACAAACAGCTGAAATGGAAACGCCGAAAGTTAGATTACTTACGCTCCGATGCCATTGTGATGACCGATTCCGTGGTGGCGTGATACTCGTCCGCTTCCAACAACTCTTCCTGGGATGCAGCGTCTCCTTGGAAGTCGTGGTGGTCCAGAAGCTGCTGCAACGGAGGCGCCTTGGGAAGCAGCTGGTTGACGACTTCACGGCTGATATTGGGTGCTTGTTTCAATCGCAGTTTGCTAAGGATCTGTGATTTGATAGTCTCCAGCCTCAGTACTTTACTCTGTTCTCGCCAAACGCACGCGGAACACTCACGAGCTCCAACGTCCTCCACTTCGATGAGCGACACGCCAGCATCCATGGGCATCTCGCTCACCGGTGGAAAGAAAAGGTCCGGTTCGTCGCTTCCGGAGAGTTCCAAACCAATGAGAACCGTTAAACATAACAAAAAGTTATACCTTGCCATGGTGATATTTCGATCAGTTATTTCTCTTGGGCGTCCAATATGACAGCAAACTTGTAAACTGCAAGTAGTAAAAAGATCCTCAGACTGATTTAAATGCTCTTTTGCTGAAGTATGAGTTCCATAACAAATGGAAAACAGCGACGAGTCCAAAGGAGTTTAAAATGAAAAAAAAAAACGCTTCAGTGCTTAATGCATCCCCCAATAGCCGATGTATTTCCTCTTGTCGTTTTGGCCACTTCGATAACTACCTTGTTCACGTTTGGACAGATATTTTGATATATTTTGGTATGTGTCACTGACAAGTGTACAAATGAGTCTAGAAAGGCCCCTTTATATATCTCCGCTGCCGAGTGTCGTAATCCGCCTCTATTGGCTAAGATTGCAACAAAAGGCTTTCAGGTTTGTCACTAAGTCAAGAGAGAGAGAGAGAGAGAGAGAGAGAGAGAGAGAGAGAGAGATTGTGCGCATTACCTAGGAGCGTAGGTCCAATGCGGTAGGAAGTGCGCCCATTTGATTATTTGATCAATCATGTATATGCATATCTTTATAATAATTTGCATTAGCCTCAATGTGCTCTTATGTGATTAAAATGCATTTTCTATTTGAAGCAACAAGCAGAGATTACGGGGTCTTTATATACATTGTTGCAAAAACGCCATTTGGAAAACATCTTAGATGCTACAGCATAACATAGTATAGATTTAATTTGCTTCATGCGCAATTAAATGCTGTTTTATGACTTCATTCAACACACTCAAAAGATCGTTCTTAAACAGATGTTCACAGCAATAAATATTTACTGAATAGCCTGTTCAAACACAGCCGAGCATGCTATAACCGTTAGCAAATATGACCCTATTATTCCAAAATAAAGTTATTTTTAGCAATGGATTACAAAATATCATAAATCACTTTTTTTCGTGGTAATGGATGATCTAAAATATCTCTTGTTAAAATATCAAATTATGCAGTACCTTACTTGTGTATTAGTTAAGTTGTATGGGTTACACATGCAGTGCATAAACAAATTCATATTTATACATAAATTGGTATTGTTACGAATATGTTATAGTTAAAAAACGCAGATTTTTCCTGTCGGCCTTGAAATTCATAAAACAAAACAGTTGTTGATTATAAAGTCATATTTGATCATAACCTGTACTGCAAGAGTTCTACTCACTGTGACAGTTTAATAGTTTTGGTATTAAAAGATAACATCCTAACAGGCTCAGTGTGCAGTAAACCACAACTGCTCCCTCTATCGGCCAGTATAAGAAGTGAATCATACATTTTACCTTTTTGGAGGACATTTCTTATAGATTCACTGCAAATAACACACTGAAATCCTTTGTGTTTCACTGATACACTGCAGTAAATTCATGACGCCGCTTTGTCATTGTCGTGGCTGGTTATGTAATCTATATCTCATATGTTAGTGCTCATCGGGTTACTGACCAGTATTTTGACAAAACAGGACTGAGTTTGCCCATAACCATTTTTTATTTGCCCATAACCATTTTAGAACCGTTTTACGAGTTCTATTAAGCTGTTTAAATGGATGCTTCATCTTTTTTAAGCTGAATGAACGAACTGAGCATTGTTTTCTACAGTTATTGGAACCTTTCCCCGGTTTTCATGTTATTTTGAACATTTGTGTGTTTGGAATATATTGGTAAAATGTCTTCTTCATAAAAAGTTATTACATTTATTGATTAATCACATTTATGAAAATCACAAATATGAAAAATTGTCTGGACGTTTGGTCTCATCCGCAACTAGAAATCCTGTGCTATAGCGCCACCTACTGGCTATTGTTTGATATATTCCTGACCTTCGGCAAAAAAGTCAAATTTAAACGATTCAGGTGATAGAATCATTACAGCGATATAACCTTTAGTTGAGAATCTTTTGAAGAGAAGCTAAGTCAAGTATGCATGTTATTCTTTTTATAGCTTTGATTGAAGTGTCTTTGAAACCTTTTTTAACACTTCACACCTTGTTTGAGCACCTCACAGATTTTCTATGTGATATTTATATCTACTGTATTTTAACATTATCCTTGCATTCTGCCTTTTTGTTAAAAGTGCTCAAATACAGGAACCTAGATCAATTTTACTCATTTACCTCCTATGGTAGCTTGGTACATTAAAGTAGGTGATACTTTATCATGTATGTGTATGTGTCTTTGTAATAATGTTTGAAAGCCCTAGGTTTAATTTCCTCTCGGACAATGAAGTGGATTCAGCTCAATTACATAGTTTCTATGGAAACATCCTTGCGTGAAAAGCAAATACACTAACCACAGAGCCCTAATCCTAGATCCCTAACCCTAGATCAATTCTTTAGATCCCTAACCCTAGATCGATTCTTTAGATCCCTAACCCTAGATTTATTCCTTAGATCCCTAACCCTAGATTGATTCAGTGCTGAGAGACATTAAATATGAAATGATTTTTTCCTTTTATTTCTATTGCCATTAACAAATGCTTCATTTTTTGAAAAGGTTTATCAGGACAAAAGATGAAGTTTGAGGCAAATTTTAGGATTTCTGAAGCAGACAAGATCAACAAAGAGTCAATGTCTTTCCAGTTTCTTTTAACATTTTATGTGAAGGGACTGAGAACTCTTGCCAAGATTCATAGAGCTCTGTAGAACTATTTCATTTAGCCTACTGTTTTTGCTTTTTGGTGCTCAAGTGAGAAGGCTTTCCTAGTCCCCTCAGTGTATAATGAATCACATAATGAATTTTATTCATTGTGACATAAATAAATATGGCTGGAGTGTCTATGTCTGAAACTATATCCTATTAACTATACAGGAACCTATTCACTACTCAGTATACCCATAATTCACTGTGCTGTCTGGTTTTTAAGCTTTGTATTTATATTTGTAGCATTTAGTGTTAGTGTTAGCAAATACCTTTATTCGAAGGAGCTTACAGAAACTAAAGCTAAAGACAATTGAAAGACAGGAATTAGTACTGAAAATACAAATAAACACATGTTACAGCATTTATTATTATTATTATTATTATTATTATTATTATTATTATTATTATTATTATTATTATTGCATTTGTTCAGGTAGGAACTGATCCATCGATGGCCTTGTAGACAAGTTTAAGAATTGCTCCTCCCCTAGCGTCGTGGTTTCCATGACGATGCTCTTCCGTTCTGTTCCGTTCGTGTTTTGGTTTTTGCTTTGCCTGGTTGTTGTCTTCACCTGTTTCTTGTTTCATGTAGTTAGTTCATGTATTTTTATAACATTGGGTTTCACGTTTCTAGTTGCTGGCCGTTGTCGTTAGTTGTTCGTTTATGTTGTTTGATCTCCCGTCTTATGTGAGTTTGCTTCTTTCCGGTTTTCTAGTATCGTTTTGTCAGATACTCTGGTTATGCCTCTCTAAATGGATATTCTGCTTCAGCGTAATTAGGACTCTGATTTTGGATTTGCCCTCAGTAAATCTCGCTCTGCTCAGCATACGAGTCCGCATCACTGTTGCATACACTTGCATGCTGGACCTAACGCAACTGGATCTGATTTTGCCTGTTGCCATGTAAACATAAACTGAAATAATTATTTATTTGTTCGATAAAGAATAATTTGTTAACTGTGATATATGATTTGTTAACTGCTATGTTTAATGCAGAAAAAAAGAATATTGTCAAAGTCAAGTTTATTTATATAGTGCTTTTTCCGACACAGGTTGTCACAAAGCAGCTTTACAGATGTATTGTGGCTGACAGTTTTGAAGGCTGCAGAGAAGTCTGGACTGCATGACTGCATATTTGGCAGCAGGAAACTCCTCTGTAATAGTGATAGTGGCAGTTTCTTTGGAGCATGCAAGTTTGAAGCCAGAGAGGTTGGGATACTGGAGTCCATTCTGGATGCGGATGAAAGACAAATGATTGTAAACAACACATTCAAGATTTTTAGGGGATAAGATTGACATGCAACTTCTCTTAGGAGGACAGTAGGTTATAATGGCAACACCGAATTATATACGTTATAATGTCTTCAACACCAAAGACCACAATTATGAACATCAGAAGCATATAAGCATTTAGTTCTAGAAAGACATTATGGAATGATTTTTTGATCTGGTGTTTATTATTATTATTATTATTATTATTATTATTATTATTAATATGTGTACATGGCACCTCTCTAATACAATGCTGCTTTACAATAATAATTAAGAATAGAAAAGTACATAATGAACACATTTAACACAGTAATTTATCTCTTATTAACAAGAAAGAGGTCATGTTAACTGAAAAAAGAGGTATGTTTAAAGTTGAGGTTTGATAGAGGAATGGTAGGAGCAAAAACAGAAAGATTATAGTAGTATATTCTAAAGTTTAGGGGCCATAACACTAAATGATCTGCCTCGAACAGAAACCAACCTGAACAGGAGGATGGAGAGAAGACCTGTATCTGAGGAACCGAGGGTACAGCAGGGCAATATGAGTGTAAAGGTCAGCTAGGTAGGGAGGTGCAAAACCATGCAGAACTGAGCACTGAATGTGTTGAGGAGCCAATTTTTGAACATACTAAAATGAGTGACTAGTTTTGTAAGGAATGCCAAGAAAGAGATTTACAGTCAAGACAAGAGGTGATAAAAGCGTGAATCAGAATTTCAGTATGCTGTCTGAATGGGACTAAGCTCAGTAATATTCTGGAGGAGAAAAAATGTGATCTTAACCAGAGCCTTAATGTCAGGTTCAAAGGAGAGTGAAGAATCAAAATATACACCAAGGTTCCAAACTGCAGATGATGGATAAACCATCCAGACTGATTTTTAAATTGGACAATTTAGAAAACTGGTCCAAAACTTTTGCAAGTATTAGCCACCAAAGGGGTCTCTCTTGCTGGGAAGAATCAGATTCACTGTTACTATGATAATTTTTTTTATTCTTGCTTTCCATGGCATTGACTTTGGGTATCTATCTTGATGCTATCGGTGCCACAACAGGCACCGACAACCTTTGCAGCCACAGCTCTAATCAGCTACATCGACAATGGAGGCACAGAACAAGGTCCACTCGGACACAATGTGTCCGGCCTCCCTCAGGATGTGGTTGAAGCTTTGTTGGATGTGGGAGTTGAAGATCTTTCTGACAGGTTCCTCTACCAGGTGTTCCCAGCAAATCCTCACAACACGTTTGGGTCTGCCAGATCTTTCCGGCATCCTCACCCGCCATCTGATCCAACTCACCACTAGGTGGTGATAGGTTGACAGCTCTGATTCTCTGATTCTTGGAGTGGACATCCAATAACAAAACATTGCTCTGGTTCAGATCGGGTCATTTCTCCCAATCACACCCTTCCTCACTGATAAAAAAAGAAAAAAAACTAAATTATGAAAAAAGTATTTGAAACAAGTAAAGTTATCTGCTAATGGGGTCAAAAAGAAAAAAGGCTTACTCACAAGAGTCTAGGTGAGTCAGGATTATCTTTAAGTTACAAAAAATAAGATCCCTTGTTTATTTTCAAGATTTTCTGGCTTGTTTTTATTTTTTGCAGTGCAGGTCTCGCTGTCTTTGCCCAGATAAGCATTGAAGTCTCCAAGCAAGACAATGGAGTCACCAGTGGGGACACTTAGTACCTTGTCCAAGGACTCCAAGAAGGCCAGGTACTCTGAACTGCTGTTTGGTGCATAGGCACAAACAACAGACAGGTCCCGTTCTCTGACCTGAAGGCACAGGGAAGCAGCTCTCTCATCTACTGGAGAAAACTCCAATGTACAGGTTGCTTGCCAAGGAGCTATGAGTAAGCCCACTCCTGCCCAGTGCCTCTCACCATGGGTAAATCCAGAATGGAATAAAGTCCAGCCCCTCTCGAAGGAGTCTGTTCCAGAGCCCACAAAATGTGTTGAGGTGAATTCATCTATATGTAGTTGGTATCTCTGCACCTCACACACCAGCTCAGGCTCCTTTCCTACCAGAGAGTTCCATGTTCCAAGAGCCAGTTTCAGTAGTCGAGGATTGGAAAGCCAAGGCCTCAACCTTCAGCCGCCTCCCAATCCACACTGCACCGGACCCCCATAACTGACTCTCCCATGGGTGATTGGGCCATGGGAGTGTGGGCCCATGTAGTTAATTCTGTCTGAGCCCAGCTGGGCCTTGTGGGTGGAGACCCATCCACCAGGTGCTCATTGAGGAGCCCCTCCCCCAGGCCTGGCTCCAGGGTGAGGCCCTGGTAACCCTGATCCGGGTGAGGAATGCTGGGTCCTGTTGGTTTCCATCATAGGAATTTTATGAATCACCCTTTGTCTAGCCCATCACATAAGACCTGTTTGCCTTGGGAGAGCCTACCAGGAGCTTTTGCCCCTGACAACATGGTTTCTAGGATCATGTAGGCATGCAAACCTCTCCACCACATTAAGGTGGAGGTAATAGAAGAGTCAAGGAGTTGTAATAATAACTAAGATTTTTAAAAAGTCAAAAGGAAACTGCCACAGGTTCACTGCATAATGTGTAAAGAAAACTGACAAAAACCAAAAAAAAAAACCCACACATTTGTAAATTGTACAAAATTTATTCTGAAAATAACATCTCATACATGCTCTGAAACTTTTATGTAAAAATGTACTTTGAACTTTTGCTTGATTTTTTTGTGTGAAAGTCCATACAGTTTGATGAAGATTTATTATTATTATTATTATTTAACATTTGAAAGATATTCTGACAGGAAGTTGTGAAAGTGCAAAAATCACAAAACTGGATACAAATCGATTTCCTCAAGATATCACACATTCTCAGTGATTTTAAAGGCATCTCTAACTTTAGATCCAAACAAATGCTAACTGTTCTCTTTTCCTCTTTGTGCGTGTGCATGTGTACGTATGTTTAAAAGACCCAGCATAAAAATGAAACAAATCTAGCACGTGACCCTGGACAGCAGATGCATCAAGAACTGACTCAGCACATATAGTAAAGATCTACAATTTACAAACTTCAAGACATAAATGAGTCAAATTCATTTAGATGCTTAAACAATACAGTTTGACAGGCTTTTTGACAACAGAAAGGATTCAGATCTAGTTACTTAACGGAAGCCGTTCAAGTTTACTATGTAACAACAGAGAGCAATAGCTAAAAACTCGTACTACTAAACAAACTTGTTATTCCACTCAGCTATCTGAGGGACCAAGCAATGAAAACACACTAGTCATGGGCCTACTCAAGGCCTCTCCCAGTTCAGTAGTGCAAATCCAGCACGTCAACACCAAGAGCAAACACTGCCTCTAAAATACACACTGGGGAATAATGCAGGGATAAGCTGGCTTGTTTTTCATAGTAAAGATTTGTCCTGTACTAAACAGCATTTGTGAATGCAAAGTATCCATTAATTGTCTTATCTAGCTTAAATACCAGAAAAGGTCCTGATATGTAATTAGCAGTGATTTATCAATTCATGATGAATAACAGCCAACCTTAAACAGCAACTTATGTATATGTACATATTACTTAATTTAATAATTAATTATATTATTAAAATGGTTACCCCTTTGGTCTGTCATACTGATGAACTGTGGTCACCATAAGTTACTTGCTTGGTGGTTATTTAGTCACATATTTATCATGTTAGAACCTTAGCCTAGTATAAGACTAACCTAAGATACTGTCTCTTTAATAGATGTTGTTGAGGAATATTAGCACAAAGCAATTTAACGTCTAATTCTTGGAAGGTGAAGGTTTTTGTCCCAAAGGCACGTATTATAAATGCCTGTCATAGCAGCATGTCAGGCAGCTTCTGGAAAGGTTTTAGATTGAAAGCTTTTGTGACATAAAAACAGCACTAAACAATGGAACTTTATAAAGTAAATCTAATTTTGTAAAGCAAGTGTATATGTTCTCAAGAACCTACATCCCTCTAAAATCAGATTCTTTACACACTAATGAAACAAACATTTCAAGTAAGGGAAAGAGTTTAGCAGGGAATTTGCTTTATCAGGGAATAAGTCCTGACTACATTACGGCATCTCTCATGCCAGCAGCATTATCGTATCTACATCTGCCCTGAGTAAATACAAAGGCCTGCCATGACTGCACTGCACAATACTTGTGAAATGATGCTTTCAAGGCAGGGAAGGGACACTAAAAAGAGCTGTGTATCACTCAAGCAGAACAAAGCAATTTCAGCTAAAGAGATCAGGTTCCAATTTTCCGCCACAAAAAAATTAACTTGACTAATCGTGATTGCACTTAACAATAATAAGAATTTGCCTCTGAAAGGCAGTCTAAGTCTAAAGTTGTTTTGTTGTTCTTGTTTTTAAAATGGCAAGTGTTAAAGACAGCATGAGAAAAACCAGCCTCTAATCAGTATCTGATGCTCTATAGGGGAGATCATTCTTTAAGACAGCATGCAGGAGTCTTGACCTTTGGGGCTATTGGAGTCGTTATTATTCTTCAGTTCAGTCTCCTCAAAATTAACTGCATGTTCCAGGAAGTCTGCTTCCAAAAGCCCATCTGGAGTAGAAGAACCTGGTGGGAATTCTGATCGGGCATCTTCATAGCCACTACTCTCATCATTTTCTTCTCCATCTTGAGCTTGCTGGTCACCTCCACTCTCAAGCCCAGCCTGCTGGGACACGTGACCCAAGGGGTCCACCTCTGACCTTTGCTCAGGTTCACTGACATCCTCATCCACTGAAGTCCCTTCTGAAGCACCCTGAAGCTGAATGGAACCAGTATAGCTGAATGAGCTGGAGTCTACTTTTATGTTCTTGAAGAAGGAGGCTAGTCTTAGAGGGGAAAACCCAGCAGATCCATCTGGAACTGCTGGAGACTGTGAGCCTGCATCTGAGCTAACAGGAGAAAGAGATGTTCCTTGGGGTGCATCCCTGACTATTTCGACAACAGGGTTACCTCCTGGACCAACAGGGTTATCTCCTGGACCAACAGGGTTATCTCCTGGACCAACAGTCTCCCCACTGTTCATTTTTGCTTCAGTTTTAACCAGGTCAAGTACAGCTGAATTTTTCTCCTGTTGGTATGAAAAGAAATGAACAAGAAGCTGCAATTACTGATTCAAATAATTACAAAAAGACACCACAATTTGCACAATTTGAGTATGAAATACTGAAAAATATGCACTGCAAAAAATTAACAAGCCAGAAAATCTTGAATTTTCTGTGAACAAAGGATCTTATTTTTTTAACCAACTGACCTAGACTTTTGTGTAAGACTTTTTTCTTGTTTTATGAAATTTTGCCAAAGCAAGATTTTCTCAACCCATTAGCAGATAACTTTACTTCAAGTACTTTTTTCACAATCTTTTTTTTTTTTTTTTTTACATTTTTTGCAGTGTCACCATTTGCATGATTTTAAGTTTCTAAAATCACATTTATGGAATCAAAATTTACAATTCGATATGTGGTTCCTTAAAATAAAGCCCCTTTCAAAGAATTATGATATCCTCTGTAACACTCTTCTATTAACACTCTATCTTATAAGCAAAGAATTTGATTTTGGTCTTGTGATTTTGCTAATCTGGCATAGGGAAGTGAAAACCATTATTGTCATCTAAATATAAAGAATAAATATGCAAGCAAACATGTTGAAAACATCCCACATACTATACATGTGAGATTTTTAACATGTATCTCATGAACGTGCATTACCACAATGTCACCATTTCCAAATGCTGGGCTGTGTGAACTCATAGAGAAAAGCTGGTATAGAGAAATTTTGGCTGCCTAGTGATTTTGCTGCCATTCATCTCTTTATACTAAATAACTAACCACCAGATTCTTATTGTTCTCTGGATAGTCCTTCATCTGGCATCAGCAGGTTACTGAAGTCACCAGGTTTACTTATGATTTAAAACACAAGAGATTTTACATCAACTATATGCTAACAAAAAATAAAATAAAATAAAGTCATCTAAGCCAAAACAAGGAAACATGGCTTCATATAAATATGGTGAATAAATTGATTCCAACTGACATTACAGAGCTCTCTTAAACAAGGCTGGACACACTCGACCACTGGTTTTACACGTTTTAAATTCTTTAAAGTCTAGATGAACCTTCTAGAACTTACTTTTTTTTTAGCCCCACACAGGTTTTGCGGCCTTTGCTGCACCACCAGTGTGCTATTTTGTTATTAATATGTTTGACCCTTTAAAAGCCCTTTTTGTTTCATGGCTGTTGTTAGTCATTGCTTCCGTTATATTGTCTTTCTTTTGTTATCGTAAACATATTTATGTTTGGTTTCATTTTCATTCACTTTCATTTCATTAAACTCCATAGTTACCTTTGCTTCTTCCTGGCACAATACAAATGTAACAACTGTTTTTAACTACAAATAGCCGCTCCAGCTGGAACAGTTAAAGTTACATTTTTCACTTTTTTTTGAAGAAAATCAAAGCTAAGCAAAACATAACAGCTAATTTTATCTGCCCTAAAAATGTGTTACACAAGCACTCAGACCCGGCACAAGGTCACGTGAGCACAGGGGTTAGGGTGAGAAGATTCTATTCGTTGACTGGTCTGGATGTGCGAGCTTGGCCCTCTCTTACCTCTTTTAGCCGGTCCACCTCCTGCCTTAGAGAAGCAACCATCTCCTCCAACTTGCTCCTCCGTTCTCTCTCTCGCTCCAGCTCCTGTGCAACAGAATCAGAGACAAGGAAAGTGGGGGGCGGTGATTGGGAGAGGAGGAAAGAGAGCGAGAAAGGGAGTTTGTGTTCAACTTCTGTGCTCTTAATATGTTTGTAGTGTAATTACAAACTGGGACACTGTTCCCAAGGTGTTATTCAGTTTGAGCTGGTTCATTCTTGATCTCTGATTACTTGTTGCTAAAGTTAGAAATGCTAGCAGTCTGCAGCAGATAAATATAAAAACAGAAATGGGCTCTACAAAGTGAAAAATTCATCTTTATATAATCCATGGCCAAAGGTATGTTTCATTTACCACTTTCATTATCTCAACATATAAACACATATCCATGCAACACACACTGACAGGAAAATGGATCTGGAGAGTTTCACTGATTCAGTGACGATGACGTTGAAAGCCATAGTTAACTGTAAGCACCTGAGAGCAACACAAGGTCCACCATGAAACAGTAGCTCTAATAAACTCACAGAGAGGTGTGAGATGCTGCCTCTGGAAACAATATCAGAAGAGCATAAGAACTGTATATCTAGATCTTGAGGAAATAGGTTTCCATGGCCGAGCAACTGAGATAAGCCTAAGACTATGACTATGCATGGTGTCGGCTAGAGTGGTGCAAAGCACGTTGACACTGGACTCTGGTGCAGAACAAAATGTTCTCTCTAGAGCTGTGTAAAATGTCCTCTCTGGAGCAGAACAAAATGTTTTCCCTGGAGAAGAACAAAATGTTCGCTCGAGCGGAACAAAATGCTCTTTCTAGAGCAGTACAGAATATTCTCTCTGGGGCTGTTTTTCAGGGCTTGGGTTCCTAACTTCAAATGTACAGCAATATTCATTCTACAGCATACAAAAACAAAGAATCCTTGCCCTTACTTGAAATGCTTGTTTGAATGAACAAGTGTGGTGTAAAGAACTCCAATTCCTACACAGAACTCTGACCTCATTCTCACTGAACAACTTTGGGATAAATCAGAATGCGCCTTTTTGTCCTACATCACAAATTATCTTTTGACTTATCTGGGCGAATATAACTCCATATTACTGCCCATGTTTATGGAATGGGATTTCCAACAAGCCTTTATCATGTTTCTGAAAGCAGACAGGCAATCAAGTATCACTGCATTGAGTATCTTGGATTCAGACTGATTTAAACAAGACTTTATATATACATATACATATATATAACAAGTTTTCACTGATTTACACATAACTTACCCACAGCAAAACGCTTCTGACTAGAACTGGCTTTTTACTGTAGGCTTAGAACAGGTGTAATATGAGAAGCTTTAGCAACTGTACCGTTCTGATTTCATGAGCCTCTCTCTGTGCTTCGGCAAGCATCTCCTCTGCCTCCAGCACAGCATCCTGGAGGCAGTCCATCTGGAACAGCACCACCTCCTGCTTGAGCTCCAGAGTCTGCAGCTCCTGTAAACAGTCCTCATAGTTTGCCTGGAGCTCCGTCTGCACCAAAAACAACAACAACAATAGGTTAGTGCCGTCCTAAATAAACCCAGAATGCTTTTTGTGATCACCTAGTATGCATGTGAAAAGTGAAAGTGTTTAAAATGTCGTCGTAAATTCATGTTGTTTCATGAAGCACACATTTGCCTTTACACGTTTGGTGGCACTGTTTTCTGGTAACCTAGAGACCTATTACCGTGGGATTTGACTATGACTATATTAGAAGAAAACAAACTACTTCAGCAAAAAGAAAACAATGTACGCAGATTACTAGAAGTCTCTTATCATAGCATTGTTTTAGACTACAGCAAATTGCTAATATGGTTTTAACAGTAAGTTACACAATGATTCATAACTTATTCAGAATTACATTAAATACAATACCATATTTGTCACTGCATGGTCCTCTTCACTCTGTTACAAAAAAGGTCAATAAAAGAAAAACGTGAATAACAGATTGAGCGAAATAAATGATTCAAACAAGAAAAACATGCTGAGACTGTAACTGATTTGAACTGATGTTCACTAGACTGGTTTACATATTGATGTGGGTTCCTCACACCTGTGATCATTGGAAGTCATTTGTTCAGTTAGCTGGATTAACTCTGGAGTGGATTTGGACCCAATTGGTGTGAATCACAGGAGGTGTGAATCACTGTCGCAAGTTTTAATATTCCACTAACAACCTCTTTTTTCTAGAGAATTAACACGGGCACTTATGTCAAATATAGGCAACGAAACAGTAAGGGAGTTTCTGCTTTCTTATTGAAAGAACTCCAGAAATTTTTCATCTATTCTTCCAAATTTGCTCTCCAAAAAAGTTATTTGTTTTATTTTTTTATACAACATAGGCCTCTGTTTAGTGCACTGCTGGAGCCTTGAAGCAGTGCTATTGCAAGAGTTTTTTCGGAAAAGGCTGTGCCAGCGGATAAACTGGCCGGGTTCCCAGTGAGCCCTGAGCCGGCATCCATCGGGCCAGAGAAAGTGCTGGATGATGCAGAGCAAAAAAGACGGCCACGTGAGCTCACGTGATCTGTGGTGTCACTTTCACCTGGCTGTCTTTTGTCCCGCTCCTTCTCATTGAGCCGTGTCTGTCACTACGACTTAGACGTGTGGGTGTCTGTTCAACCTAGCGCACAAACAACACAACCAAAACAAAGAAATACGCATGACATTCACCACAACGACAAAATGCATTGCCGCGTACCGTGTCTACGCTGGAGTATTTTTACTCTTTTGTTATATCGTACATGCGTAATTCTTCCAATGTAATTAAAAGTGATAGCTGTTGTCTCTGCAGGATTACATTAGAACTGTACATTACTGGCTGACATAACTTTTTAAAATGATGGTCCACACATTACACACATGGGAAGGTTTTGTCATACGGTTTATCTTCCTATTTGTGCCAAGAGCATATATTGTCTCAACATTTTATCTAAAATTAAAAAATTACTCTATAAACACTTTATTACATTTAAAAATTAACTGTGGCATGCAGCCTCCTTCTAGAAAAGACTATTAGAAGTTTATTTCTTATACAGGATATACTGCTTTAATGAGATACACAAAAAGATAAGTCCTTCTAGGAAAGTATACTTGTGCCTAAATGTGAGTGAGTGAGTAAGTTCCTTGAGGTGCTTCTCATCTAAAAAACTGCATCCACACCGGCACTTAGCAGAGGAGACAGAACAGATCATTCATATACAATCTATTTAAAGTCTATACAACATTGCTTTAAAATGCATGAATGATAATGTATCAGTTGCTGATATTGGCATTTACGACAACAAGGTGATAATTATCGGTTATTAATATCTGTATCATCAACCACAAGATCCTAATAATTGGTTATTTATACCAGTATTGGCTGAAACAGTAATGGTTACTGTATTGGCCCAACATGGAGCCTCTGTGGAGTGTAGGTGTTGCATGCAGAAACATCTATTAACATTTATCTTTGTGAACTTTTTTCTAGAGATTTTTGTTTTGCATTCTACTTATGAGTGAGTACATGATCTTCCCCTTTCAAAACCACAAGGGCAACAGGCAGTGTGAACTTCCTTCAACTCAGTCAACAACACACAGGTACGTGTGGTGGTGTACATCCCTCAGACTCTGACTAGGTTCCACCACTCTAGAACACACACTGACTTCATTAAGACATGCCTGAATTTGTGCAGTAGAGCAACTGTGATGTCTCTAGTTGCTTAAGGTTCTTCATAGTCTCACTGTTGATTAATAAAAAAAGACAAAGACCATTAAAAGACAACACTATTCATTATACTAATAGGCAACGGTACAAATGCTTTTAGCATCATCTCAAAGCATGGTTAATTCAGTGAATGAACACCATGGTGCCGTATCAGCAAAGCTCCTGCACACTCCAGACTTTGACTGCAGTGGCACTTGGTGCTGAGTTTCACTCGAATATGCACAAGGGGCACCTTCACACTGCCGTTACTGTCCACCCACCATTATGATAAAATAACCCAATAGAAATTCACTGGAGACTGCAGCTGCCTGTGTTAAATTTAGAACCTATGCATATGCACTAGAAACAATGCAAAGCAACAAGAAATTAGCATTTAGCACATATATAAAGATCTCAAAATGCTAATTTGGCTGTTGGAAACGGTAAACAACAATGCCTTGCTAGTGTTCTGTCACATCACATTCTGAGATGTGGAAGTTGGGGAGCTGTGAGGATGGAGTCTGTTTCTTCTAGAAAGTTTTTTTTCTTTCTTAAGCTCGTGCCCTAAAAAAATCTGAACTGTCTGGGGACACGTCTCAGTCTGGGCTTTCACACTGCAAATGCAGGCTCTTAACAGTAAGGGTTTGGGGATAGGCTTTCCAACACCGTCAATGACTGTGGAAAATGCACTTTTGACACCTATTAAAAAGTGTCTGCACAAGGATAAGAGAAGTGTTAGAAAATTTGCATCTTGAACTAAAAATACACCAAAGCAGTTTTGGTCTGGTAGGCCAATAAAACAAACTGAGAGAAAAAAACCAAATCTGGTGACCATCAAAAGGTCTTTGTGATCAGTTTCTGTGAGGAAACATTTTGTATGGAATTGCTTTACTAGACAATAAATTATGTTAATCCCACTTACACTATGGATCTCATGATGGCCATGATGGATTTAACCACATTTTAAAATCTTAAATTTAACCACAATTCAAAATCACACTTCTAGGTGTGATTTTGGTTTGAGGTCACCAAGGAACTATGGACAGAATGTTTTGCAATGCTTGCTAGATCCAAGATGGCATCTGAAACTCCTGGCAACCCCCCAAACAAGTCCCAGTTTCAAGCTGACATATAGTGTTATGGCAGTGGGATCTGGAAAGAGGAAGATTTTACATTTTGAAAATGTATGGTTGGTTAGAGAATAGGCCAGGCTTGTATATAAAAGATTTCCACACGTTTCTCTCACATCTCTCTTCTAAGGCCTATGAACTCACCGTTGATGTGAAAAAAGCTTTGTTGTAATTAAAACAGAATGTGCTACGCTACATACAGATAGCTATTTGTTAATTACGACGGCTGTTGAGAATTCAACACACAAATAATACAAATAATACCTCGTCTGTATAAGTAGTAGGAAAGTACATACTAACCAATGGGCCACAATCTATAATTAAAGTGTTATAAATGTACCTAATGGAGGGGTGGCAATTACTATAATGGCATATATTAGCATATGACACACTTTGCCTTGCAGGTGCAAGGCACAGACAGAAACTGCATGTACCAGTGGAGTACACTGTGTTCAATAGAACAACTCCACCCCCCCCCCATACCTGTCCAAATGTCAAAATGCCAAACCCTTTTTTAATGCAGAAAATACTTTTTTCCAGGTAGGTCTAGTTCATTTTGTCATGGCATTTCTTGTTTTTCTGGAGGCTGTCTATTTTTAACTGGACCATACTGATATTTGTATTTTAACTTTACAGCCAGGTGTGACAAAAAGTATTGGGAAATCTCACTGAGTTATTATGAAAGCTCTATGAGGTGATACAGCCTGACGTAATGGTAGAGCACACTGGGCAAGACCAGGTGAGGATTTACTTCATGTCCTGCTAGAAATGCCTGGCAGCCATTATGAATGCTCTGCCTACAAGTGCCTATAGTTATGGTATAAGGCCAATGCAGAGCACAGTGGACCTCTGCCCATATTATAACCAGATCTGCTGAAAATCCTGTAAGAGGATCTGTAAGATCTTTCAGCAGATCTGTAAGGATCTTACAGATCCTTTGCATTCTAAATTACGAGCCTAGACTATAGTCTTTGTATAGTTTAGTACAGTTTGTACTAAACTATACAAAGACTTGTTATCTCCTTCTCTGTTTTGTGTTCATCTATTGTATGGTTTTTAACTGATTGCTTTTCTTAAGTGACTGGATGTCTCAATTTCCATAGGGATTAATAAAGTATCTATCTATCTATAATCAAGAACATATTCTTATTTTCTGTCACTGATGTTAATTTATAAAATTCAAGATTAGAATAAGGGGTATGTAGTGTTTTGACTAAGATTGCACATTAGTTTAATTTATAAAACAATCTAAAATCGCTATTGCATATCAGCAACATGTGCCAAAGATCCTCTTTTGCAAGGCTGCGAAAGTTCAATGGCTCTGTTGATATTCAAATAGGTTGTTTGCTTCAAACGTCACGACGCATTCGAGCGACATCTAGCGACGTTTCAAACAGTCTTAACTGACTACATAATTTCCATGGAAAATATTTTGCAATAATGACTAATCGTGACGACGTAATTAGGACTACAAACGAAGAGTTCGTGAGGGGAGCGCTCCAGAAGTGGATCAGAGCTATTCCTGTGGGAGTTATTCTTAAACAGAGTTCTATATTAAAATCATATGAAGGACCCACAAATTACCATGTTCGGGTGTGATAGTCAACACAATAATAATCACTACTGGTAGCTGAGTATA
>JAOXYF010000019.1:7783159-7805548 GCA_028565775.1 Sternarchorhynchus goeldii
CCAGCTTTGTCTCAGATGGTATTTTCTTACATTCTCTTAGCTCCATGTGTGTGGATGGGTAAATTATAGTGCGAAGATACTGTGGAAGTAGCAACAGAAATGTTACGTATTTGTTTTTCGTCTCTTACAAAGAGATGAGATCAGGACACTGATTTGCGAGTCTGGCCATCGCTCACATCGCAACACAAAAGAGATTTGCTTCTGTTTCATAACAAGTAAAACTATTACAAAAAACAATCCGCCCCCTCCAAAAAAAAAACGCCCACGACACGACTTTTGTCGTATCATTTGTCGATTCTTCCTATGTTAATATTAAACGGAAATATCACTGGTATTTTTTGTCTTTTGAACTAACCTCTTGTATGATGTGTCGAAGCGACTCTTCCTCGCTCATCCCCCGCGAGAGGATTCGTTTCTTTGGCGAATCGGTTTTCTCCAGTGTACCTGAATGCATTCTGAAAACAGCAAGGATAACTGAACCCTCGATCTAAACAGATAACGAGAAAGATACCGTGAAATTCGTTCCCAACAGTTTCGTGGGTATTTGACAGAAGGGAGGTGGTTACAGATTCAACTTCAACACTGTGGTAGGAGGAGCCTAAGTAGTCATGGTGGGTGGATCATATATTGTTGACACACGCTTCCCTGTGGTCACGGTGCATCTCTTTCAAAGTGAAAATCACTCTTCCTTCCTCAATTTCGATGTGGCGCTGCAGGTTCAGATACAATGTAACAGTGATGTTTAGACATTTTATTATGGGCCTAATAAGTGTAATCTGTCAAAGAAAAACAAACATACCCAGCAAAAATACATCATCAGGATAAAACGACAATGGTTGAAAATAGGTGAGCTTTTTACTTGCACAGCTGTGTGAGGAGCCATCATCTCAAACTATTTAAGCAAGCTTTCAAGTTGAAAACAGATGTCTTTTTCAGAGTCTGTTTCAGAGGGTGTAGTGTTTTCCTTACATTCATTTTAAAATGTTCAAAATTTCAACCAATCAACCACCCAACCAAAAATGGATAGGACAATGACTTTTGTTTTGTTGACTTTTGTTTTCCTTATTTCCGTTTCCGCGCATGCTTTCGTTTAGTTGCATCATTTCCTTATTTCGGCTTCTTCTTCGGCGACCCGGCGAAGACCACCGCGTGTAAGTTAACATGCGTTTATAAAACCTCAGATTTAGATCGGGGTTACACGTACCTAAACAGCAGTTGCCGCTTGTGAATGCTGTCTTAAGTGCATAGCTACCTTTCTTGCGTTCTAGGACTTGGGACGTTCAGTATGTCGATACGGCTGAAGTGTTAAAGTCAAGATAGCCAAACCAAATTACGTTCTCGTGCAGCAACGTCAAATAATGTTAGCTGTATCAAGTCTGAGAATGTAGGTAGAAAATATAGCCTAACATATAGCCGGTACAAAATAATTACTTAGCTAGTAAGATTACGTCGGAAAAATAAGCTAGAGCTTATGTAGAAGGCTCAAACTTTCTTTCTTAGTATAAATACAAGCTGTATTTTTCCAGGGAGTGTGCAGTTTTAACATGCTTTTACTCTGACATACTTCATGGGAGTGACAGTGCACAATGTAGATGATGTTTGTATTGATGTAATATACCTGTGGGGAATTTACAAATTATGTTTATAGAACTCACCTCTTCTTCTAATGGACAGGCTTGACTTTTAGCACAAGTTGTTTACATTTACAATATTTTGCAGACACTCTTTTCTAGAGCACCTTACATGTCTATAATTATTAGAGCTGTTCGGCTAGATAGGGAATCCTGCTTTGTGATATACCAACCTGATTTAGTTGATTAATGTTTCCTCAATTTTGATCTGATCTTATAAATGTTAAATTATGCAGATATTGTATATATTTCAATTCAGATTGATTGTCTGTTCTTGCTCTGCAGAAGACACCATGGTCGAACCAGTATCTGAATCCATTCACTTTCCCTCTGAGGAGGAGCGAATTCTCCAGTTCTGGAAGGACAAGGACTGTTTCCAGGAATGTCTGAAACAGTCCAAAAACAGGCCAAAGTAAGTCAAAATGAATGATTATCATTTTGAATACACATTTAACATCAGCCTAAAGTGTAGTTTGTAATTAATCCAGAACATTCTTTAGTAGAGGCAAATTGGTTAGTTTTGCTTTCAGTTTTTTATTCCCTTTTTTCATTATTCATTGGAATGCTGTTTTGCTGGATTTTACTTCAGCTGATCTAACGAGTCTTGTATTTGTTCAGTGGTGTGTTTTATTTTTAATTTGCAGGTACACTTTTTATGATGGCCCACCCTTTGCTACCGGTCTACCCCACTACGGACATATCCTTGCTGGTACTATAAAGGACATTGTCACTAGATTTGCCCATCAAAGTGGCTTCTATGTGGAGAGGAGATTTGGATGGGACTGTCACGGCTTGCCTGTGGTAAGAATACAAAAGCTCATAATCAAACAGTTGCGAATAATTGTCACTGACTAATTTTTGGTTTGTTTCCATGCAATCTTTCAGTAGAGATGTTTCCCATGGTGTTATTGTTCCTATAAAGTGATGGTGCATCCAATCTAAGAGGCCTAGGACTAGATCTGCTCTCTCCAGCCATCTCAACTGTATTGTTGTTTTTTTTAATCGTCAGGAAATGTCTGTGGGGGACAATAGTTACTGAGGCCTGTTGCATCCCACAGTACTGAGATGCAAAACAGCTCGGCAGGTTTTGTGATTCAAGGCAGTTTGACGCACCGCTTTAGCCGAACTGCTGAAAGCCTCATTTTGCAGTTCATCATGTAGTTATTTTTACATGACTGCTTGTAGAAATACAGTGTCAAATAAGGCCATTATTTATTTACTAAAATAATTATGCAACAGGTTTATTAAATTATTGAGTACTTCCTGTGCTGTACCATGTAGATGCATTTTTCACTTGGCTTCCATTACTCTACCACACATTTCATACATTGCTCACTGAAATGTTTCTGTAGCTGGTATTCATCATTAAGGACTACATTGGCGTACTTGCCACAATACCTCATGACGCGAACCTTGCGATTTCCGTCTGCATTTCCTGAGCTTTTCGGATTTAATCTTCACTTCATCACGCTTCATCTTTTCTAGGAATACGAGATTGATAAAACGCTCGGCATCAAAGGGCCAGAGGACGTTGCCAAGATGGGTATAGCGGAGTACAACAAGCAGTGTAGGAGTATTGTGATGAGGTACTCCAACGAGTGGGAGGTAAGCAGGTGTGTGGGAACTGGGAATATGATTCTCAGCTGCTTTAGATTTAGTGGGGTTCATCTGAAACGGACACTTTGTTGAGCTGACAGCATGAATCGCTGCACCAAAAGCTGTGGTCTTTGTGACGAGAGGTGGGTGGGGGCACTAAACAAATGTAAAAATTCAAGATGTTTGTTAAATTTCGAAATTGTGATATGACGACCACATGAAGTAAGGCAATCCAGGTTCCAAGTCCAAGGTATTTTTTTTATAGTGAAGGATTTAGTAAACGTTATTATTTTCTAGTTTCAGGATAAAACGAAACATGTCCATCAGTTATTGCTTCTGGGTGATGGTGTGGACATATTTCTTCAAGCCATGGCAAACCCTAAGGTTTTGTTAACCACCGTGTTGTCGTCTGACATGAGCAGGTCATGTCAGGAACAGCTGCTGGTTTCTCAGCATTTCTGTGTCCAGTCCATCACTGCGTTAGTCCTGAATTTAAAGAAACAAGTGCATGACTATTTCCTCGTATTAAAAGGTCTATCAGTGTTTTTGATTGCTTAACCGATAATAGGACTCTTAGCCCAGCGAGGTTCTGCAAAAAGTGTTTCTTGATCCTAAGGTGTCTGTGGGGTTTTGTTGATGGCAATCATTCTTTGTGGTAACATGGAGAGATCTCCCAACTTCCAAACTTTTGAAGGGATTTGAAATGGTAGAATGGCTAAAACTGGTCAGATAGGTCTTGGAAAAGGCTAAGACTTCCAGGAAACTTTGGAAGGTCAAACTCTAAGGATGAACCATCACGACAGTAGGCAATGTGTAATTTTTTTTTTTTTGTATAAACCAAAATTGTTATTGTAACACTAAAATGTATTTTGTTTGTGTCAGACTTCAGTAATGAGAATGGGCCGTTGGATTGACTTTAAGCATGACTACAAGACCCTTTACCCCTGGTTCATGGAGACCGTCTGGTAAGATATGCTGCTGCTTAAAGTATACTTTTTAAATACAACTCAACTGTCTTGACTGTCTTGGCTCAGGCAGTTCTGGGCCTAGTCCTCATATTCCGATGAGCACGCCTTGATTGACAGCTTACTGTCAAAGTCGTATCCTGCTGTGCTAGTCAAGCAGAACTGAATGTAATGATGCAAAGAGGGAGAATTTTTAGCATGCAGTCTTAAGCACACACACACACACACACACACACACACACGCACGCACACACACAATCCCCCCCCCAACTCATTTTTTGCAAATATTTCTGCAATTACTGCAGTGGCAAGTTTTTATGTTTTGATTCAAGATGAAACTAGACTGGAACGTGAACAAAGCTTCATGGATATCTTTTCACAAAAAACCTAGTCGAGCATCGACTACCAGCGAGATTTCCTCTTAATGTCAGTGTAATGTGCTAAAGCTTACGTAAGCTTCACTCATCTTTTGGATTGCCTCTTAGGTTTTCTACTGGACTTTGGAACTGAACTAATAAACAGTTTTTTTTAAAATGTACATTGTGTGGGTATAAGAGTAAGAATAATCTGTTTTGAAAGAAAGCACAGATCGAGAGTCCCTGTAGCACCCATGTACGAATCCTCACAAAGTAATGCAAGCACAAATTTCAGATGTTGTCCACATAGACATTACTTTTAAAATAAACAAACAAACAAAAAACACTCTCACTTCAGGAGTCCGGTCAGCTCCTGTACACCACCAGGCCTCCTTGGCTTTCCTGTGTCTGTCAAGCAGCTCCAGAGACTCAGAACCCTCTACTCATTAATCATGCCAAAAAAAATCAAAAACAAAACCCAACCAAACCAAAAACACCAAAGGCCCAGGATTTTTGCAGACTCATGGCTGGTTCCCTTGTTCTCCATGTCATGCAAAACAGTTGTTCTTCAAGTTTTATGAACGGTTACTTGCTCTCACATAAATAACAATGATAATTAGCATGGTTATAATTCTACTCATGGATAATCGCAGTGGTCATGTTGATTTTATACGCAGATAATCACTTAATAATATGCAGTTACTCAATCAAAATGTCAACAGTAATGATGGTGGTGATGATGATGATTGGGGCCAGCGGTCATATTTATTTCTGTACATTTCCTTGTTATCAAACATTTCACTGCTCTGTTAACGCGTAGTGTCATGATGGATCTGAAGATATCCGTGTCTCAGTATGCTAGGCTTTGTATCCGTCATTGAATTCAAGCATAAACAGCCTTTGTGAAAGTCACATTTGCAATTAAGTTTCCAAAACCTTTCAGGTAGTTTCAGGTTCTCACCTCATTCAGGCTCTCACTTCTCAGAAACAGACATTTTATCTGCATCATGGGCCACCTCTGTACATATGAAACTTGGTCCACTGGTCATGGAAATGGTCTGTAAACCAATAAAATGTGGAGGGAAAGGAGTTTTTTGTTTTTTTATTGTGCTTTTACATCCCATTAGAGTGCATTCACAGCCAATACTTTGATTTCCACTCAAAAGCAACGTTGGCTTAAAAGTCCCCAAGAGGGCATTTGAGTGTTTAGTATAGGACGGAGGATGCCTGGCACATGTAGGGTTGAACCTGAAACCAAATTGCAAAATTGGAGCATATTTTGAATATTATGCTGAACTCCTTAGAATAGTATGTACTTTTCTACTGTCGTCTGCCAGGTGGGTGTTCAAGCAGCTCTATGATAAAGGCCTCGTCTACAGAGGGGTGAAGGTCATGCCCTTCTCCACTGCCTGCAATACACCCTTGTCTAACTTTGAATCTCACCAGAACTACAAGGTATGGGCAACGCAGATAATGACGAATCCTTCAAACTGAAAAGCCTGAATATTAAGCCACGTTAGTTGACACCCCAAAGATCTAAAGTACACAACATGGTTTGGTATGATTTGTTAGTTACGTGACAAACGTACAATTTTTCTGCGCTCCTAACATTAATAATGAGGAATCCTTCTATGCTCCAAATTTCAGACCAGTTTTGTTAGTTTTTGTTAGTAAAAAAAACAAAACCTTGTTGTTTTTTTTTTTCCCCTCTCTCCACTCCATAACAGGACGTTCAGGACCCGTCTGTCATTGTGAACTTCCCCCTGTTGGAGGACGAGAACATCTGTCTCATTGCGTGGACCACCACACCCTGGACCCTGCCCAGCAACCTAGCTCTGTGTGTCAACCCAGAGTTCCTCTATGTCAAGGTCAAAGGTCAGCACCAGGCTCTAGACCTCTAGCAGTGCTGCCAGGACTTGAGGATGATGAGGATGGAGAAACTTCTTCATACTACATAGCATTAGCCTTTGGTTGTATTATTTTTATGGGTTGTTTTGATGTTCTAGAGGCGTAGGATGACGATGACGATGACTATTATCAGTAAATAATGAAGCGCCTAGAGAAGTTTGTGGGTGGGTTTTTTAAAGTTGGTGCGAGCTGTTCCGGTGACCTGCTGTTCTCCTGCTCGTCGGGGCTCATCATCTTTATACGTTTGTTCAGCAATCGTGAAACGCTGCCAAAAGTGCATCAGCGTGTCGCGCAACAAAACGGGACAAATATCAGAACGTCCATCAGCATCCCAGGCCCTCCCCCTTCGCCTTGATTCCTCTATGAAGTGCAGAACGTCGGAAGATGTGGGTTGAAACAATTTCTCAAATCAGGTCACTTTAAAACAGCCTAGTCCTTGTTCACATATAAAAATAATCCCTCGTCCGTTTTTTTAAGCGTCGTTTCGGATCCCTTATGAAAGCTCCCATAGTAAGTGGCTGACCTACTTTGCCTGGGCAGGGTGCTCCGACCTTCGGCCGTCAGCAGGGGGCACTCTTAGCTCGCATCCGGCACTGGCGGCAGCAGGTCGTGCTGCATGGGAGGGATGCACAGAATACTAATGCCAGGAAGTTGTCTGCTCTGCGTCGATGCTATCAGGCACCCAGGCCTGCCAGTGGGTCTCCTTGGCCTGTGCAGTCATTCGTGCCTTGGGGAAGTGCCATCTCTTATTGATGTACCCCCCCACCCCCCTTTCTCTCTCTTTCTTCCTGCATCTCTCTCTCTCTCTCTCTCTCTCTCTTTCTGTCTCTTTCTCTCTCTTTCTCTCTTACCCTTTCTCCCAGTTTCTGCTCCAGCTCCAGTTTTTCAGGCTCAGTCACATTCTGCCGTTTCACAGATTGTTGCAGTCCTTTGAAGCCGGTGCACTGGGTGGCTAACTGTGATGGTTTCGGCCGCCGTTTGACTCTAAAGGGCAGATAAAGTTTGCCGAGCTGCATATTCATGACGTGCTTTTTTTTTTTTTAAAAAAAAACAATGCCGTAGTTCTGTCTCTGAGCTACAGCACGATGCCTTTATTCAGAGAAGGCACTGATTGCGCTTGGTTGTGTGGTCTTGTGTACCGCAGCGTGGAAGCATTAGGATATGTGGTTTGATTTATGATGGCTCACTGCATGCTGACAACAACTGTGTGTACTCTGCTGTGGCCTGCCATGGTTTAACTTCACAGGGCTGATTAGAATCTTTGTGGGTTTTGTGTGATTAACAGAATAGTTTGTCCTCCTGCTATACCTTTTATAAAACTCCCCTTTTTTGTATTGTGGTGTTGCTGGGATGTATGTTAGTATGCTTTTCATTCCTGCTTGGTTTTTTTTCTTCCCATTTTATTTATAATGTTGACTCCTTAAAGGGGCGAGGTTTGATGATATCTACAAAAGCCCTCGATGCAATATCTCTGAATCTTATTTTAGAACCTAAACTAGACACACGCGCTTAAAGGAGTTAATTGCTTGTCAAGGAATATTCATGTGAACGACCAGGGTACCTCGGTACAAAACAGGCTTGTTTTCTATCTCTTAAGACCTTGTTCTAGATGGTCTCTCTGCCCTGATTCCCTTTTCTCTTTTGGCACTGATCTTTTGCAGTTAGTCGCGTCTTTTTATGGTTCGTGTTCGTCCCTTCAACAGTCCAGATTATTTGATCATGATGACTCCAACCCCCCCCCCTCCCCCTTCCTCCCGTTTGGGTCTTTGACTTTCCCCCCCATGTGCTGTGCTTTCTCTTGCTTCTAGACAATACCACTGATAAAGTCTACATCATGATGGAGGCAAGACTTGGAGCTCTGTTCAAGTCAGAGAGTGAATACACCATCCTGGACAGGTAAGTGTCCGAAACCCATGCACGTCTGCAGGCCACGCCCTCCGTTACGGAGTTGGCACCTTGAGCTTTACGGGTAAAGCCCACGTATTTATACGGTGTGTGATGACAGGTGTCAAGCCCTGCCTATAAAAGCAACGTGCTCGTAATAACACTGAAGTTAGGATTCTGAACTGCAGCTTTATTAGAAACCTTGGCAGTGGATATTACTGTCATTTTCAATCACGGAAGGGCAAACTTGTCTTGGATTCTGCCTGCGACTCGAGGCACTTTCCTATATCATCATGCACCCTTTGACGAGTTCTGGCAGAATAAATGCGCTTTCACAATACGTTCCTTGGGCCCGAATCAACGGTCCGTCTTCAAAAACATGGCTGCCTCTATCTAATGTAAACATGGCCCTGTATGTGCTGTGGTAGGGGGAGAGGGTATGGTAAAGAGGAATTGATTAATATTGATTGATTTTTTTTCTCTTTTTATTGTTGGGGGGGGGGACCACTAATCTGAATGCAAAGGAAGTTCATTGAAGTGTATCTATTAGCCATACCAGGCCAGTAATTGCTTGAGCGAGTTTCTATATTTATGGAAATGTCTCTGCCTCGGGTATTGACAAATAATCTCAAGTCCTAAAAAAAAAAAAAAAAATTGATTGTGTTGATTGTGTCCTATTGATTCTCCACACGGAGATATAGCTGTAGTTGCAGTGATGGAAGAGTTTGAATTCGTAGTCATAGTTTGTTTAATGTGACCATGAAACCTCCCAGATTCAGAGGCTTGAGGAGTGGAGGTGTGGTGGTAGATGGGTGGAGATGTGGTGGAAGTGTCCAGGGGTTGCAGGATGCCTCCAGGGGGCGAGGTGGCAGGGTGAGAGTGAGGCTGAAGCAGTGCTGGGGAGGTTACCATCTATGTATATGAATACCGATGCAAGCATATGAGTGAGAACCCATCGAAATCAGCTCCCCTGTCCGTTACGTCCCTTGACGCTCCCCTGTCCGTTACGTTCCTTTTTTGATGCCTCTCTGAAATTTCCCGGGAGGCTGCAGTTGCAGAAGGCAGTTTGCTGCTCTCTTTGGCACCGACTCCAACACTGTCCACTGCAAGGGTACTGAAATGTGACCCATGGCTGCTCTCCGTGGTGCTGAGATGTCATTCCAGTTGTCATCCCGTCACGCTGGTTGAGCGACACTGCGTAGTCACCCATGTGGCACCGGACGCTCCCGTAATGTTAGAGACGAGGCCGTTTTCATGTCTGCTTCAGGTTTTTGCAAATCTCCTGGCAGAAATTTGCCTAGTCTGTCTCGACACCACTGATGGCACAAAGGCAGGTTCACTTTATGTGGCTATTGCTTTTCTTGAACTGATCCCAATCCTCCGGTTATAGCCAGTGGGACACCAAGTGAAGAGACAGAGAAAAGGTAGATCATGTAGCTATAAAAGGCCCAGCTAGTGGTACTGATACTGAGTGCAGCAGTGTTGCAATTGTTACAGTATTTTAAAATGGTTGAAATAATGTTTTATTTGAATATCTCAAAGTATGTTTATTCATTGGTAACACTTGGTATTATTAAATCAGGAATTACACTAATCGATTTAGTGTTCATGTAACCTGATAAATCACTCAATAGGATGAAAAGTGGTGGTTAGCTAATATACTGGCAGGCCATTAAATTTGCTGGTGTTTGAATTTTTTTGTGATCTTGGCATCTGTCTGTGCGGATAGTGCAAAGACGATCACAATTAAAATGGACAATTACTGGGGTGTTGGGGCTGGGACAACTTGGATGTCGTCCACATATCAGTCAGTGGCTGGAATAGAACTAGTACCATCCTTGCATTTACATTTTCACATTTACACTTTAAACTTGCATTTATATTTTCACACTGTCCATTTGACAATGTTCGAAGTAGTGTAAAAGAAACTGGTTTAATTGAAATCTTACTCTATATGTATAACGCAAAACTAGGTTCACTAAAGTAGAAGCCTGTTCACAGTGATCTTTAGAAAAGAAAATAGTTTAATGCCAGTGTGTACTTGGAGTTTGCTTTACTATTTCCGATAGAAGGACCATTTCACATACCTTTGTTCCTTATTTCGTACTTGATATCATCAGTGGCAGTTTGTAAAATATTCTAAACATTTTACTGTTTGTGTGAGCCCTTTGGTATTTCTTTAAATGTCCTGTATTGAAGTACAGTCTAATATTTATTGGTCATTAGGTGCACCACACTCTAAAAATCAGAATTGATCTCGGCCCTTGAAAAACCAATATCGGTCAGCTACTAATAATAAAAAAAAAAAATAGTGCTTGCTAATGGTAGTGTGTTTTAGACTATGGAGGTAACATGGTGAGTGAGAGAATTTAGTGTTTTGAACCCTGTAATTTCTGTTGCTGTGTGAGAATTGAGCCATGCTTTAAATGTTGAAGGCCTTTGTGAATGAAGTTCTATGTTGAATATTTACATAAATGTTGCGTTTTTTTTTTTTTTAGGTTCCCTGGCAAGACATTGAAAGGGAAGGGATACAAGCCTCTTTTTGAATATTTCATCAAGGTGAGTGCTTATTCAACCAATCGGCTCGTGGTTGGGGAAACCCCTAACCCTAAACCCCAACCTTAACCATAACCCTTCCATGTCGGTGTCTCAGGAGATGCTCATGGCTGAAGGGATGCTTGGAGATGGCGTGACCAATATAGCATTGCTAACAGAATGGAAGCTAGCAGGGACGCACCTTAACAGCAGTTAGCGCTAGGCTAAAGATTTCATTTGTTTCCATTTGTTGGGCTGACATCCTTGAAGCTTTTAATTGCTCTCTCTTCTGTCCAGTGTAAAGAGAATGGAGCCTTCTCAGTAGTACTGGACGGATATGTTCGGGAGGAGGAAGGTACTGGAGTGGTTCATCAGGCACCTTACTTTGGCGCTGTAAGTCCGCAACACTTTAACACGATTTCACGGCTTTGAAAGTACGAAGTGTTATAGGGAGCCCCCCCCCCCCGAGTGCTTACCGTTCCAGTACTGTATTAGACCCACATTTGCATCTTGAGGCTTAAGCAGTTTTTGATATGTGTATGTGTTTGGCTTAAGGATGTGAGAATGACTGGATTTACTGTCCGCTTTGAACCGCACTGCTAAATCGTACTCGTGTCCTGGTGGTCTTTTTGTATCGGTGAGATTTTTTGCTGATTCTAACAGATTTATGGGAACTTAATATTTGCTCATTTTACTGACCAAACAGTACATAATGGTTGGCATTGGTCCACTGCTCATCTGCAAGCTCAAAGTGCCTTTGATATCAGCCAGATTTTTTTTTTAGTCTAAAACAAATTCCCTTCATAACAAGCACAAATCCCAGAAATATCCCGTTTGAATATACATTACACTGTGGTGCAAATCTTTACATTAACAGTGACATTTTTACGTCACGCCTTGGGTGAAATATAAAACTGGATTCCATTTCTTAAAAGGCCCAAAAAAAAAGCCAGAGGCAATATCTGGAGGAGAGTATTAGTGCTTAGGATTAGTGTGTGAACTCTTATCTGGAAGGTAGACGGCTGCCCACCTAAACGGCCTAATCTCTGAAAGCGTGAGGGCTTTTGGATGCACGGAAGGCCAGGGTGTCCTCTCAGACTGAGCCCGAGACCTTGGCCCGCGTTTAAACCGATGAGGAGCGCACACTCTGAAGGCAGCGGGGGGGGGGGGGGACTGATGGCTCATTACTGTGAGTGTCAGCCACCATCGGGCTTCAGTGGAGCGTTTGCACAGTGAACCATGTCAGTCTTCTCAAATCACAGGGGAGAAACCAGGACAGGATCTCTGTGTTTGCCTTCAACTCGAAACGAACGTAATCGCTGCACCCTTGAGCAGCGACTGTTGCATAGTAATAAGCCGAACATTCCAAAAATGCATATAGAATAAGATTTTTATTTATAGAATATAGAATAAGAATATAGATTCTTATCTATAGAATAAGATTGAAGTTTTATTTTTGGAAGACTTCAAGCTAAAGTCTTAATTAAGAGAATCTTTGAAATATTTCCCTTGTTCATGTATTCTTCTGAATATAAAAAAAAAAGTCCTGGCTGTAAACGGCAACACATCATCAACAACAACAACAACAACAAAAACAAGCAAAAAAAAAAATCTAGACCATTTAAAAGCTAAAGGTATCAAAAAAAAAGTCCAGAATTTCCTGGTGAATAAAAACTTCATGTTGAGCTTCAGAATGAAGGCGCACTGCTCAGACCTGAGACACCCACATGCCTGCACATGCATTTCCTGCAGTGCCGTATGTGTGTTTTCTAAAGCTGTGGGGCTCGGCAGCATTTGTACTTGTGGCAAAAATGGCTGTCCATTTTTGGCTGTCCGACCCCACCCTTGGCCCCGCCCCTCCCTTGGAATAAGTGCTGACCTCACAACTGCTGATCTCCGCCTCTCTGCAGGATGATTACCGGGTCTGCATGGAATATGACATCATCCAGAGAGACTCGCCACCCATCTGCCCTGTGGACTCCTCTGGGTGTTTCACCTCCGAGGTCACTCACTTTGCTGGGCAGTATGTGAAGGTACAGTTTATTTTTCACTTTTAATTCACAGTAAATGCTTGATCCAGTTTATATAAAACTGTATAGCTTTTTAGTCCTAATTCCAAGCAAGTAAAGAGAAATACCTTTACAATTGGCTATAATTTAATCATTCTAGGGCATGCCTATATTTCCGAGTGCCTTGCATCCCTAATTCCACACTGTTGGTGGCGCTATATTTGTGGGGTGGAGGGTGGGGCATCCCTCACTCCCCCCACTAATGTGAAATATACCAGCCAGTGAGGACCTCAGCCCAGTCGGCTCTGCCACTTTCCTAAAAGTGTATTGACAAGATGAACAAAGTCGTGTGTGCAGCAGTTTGTGGAGATGCAGTGGAAAGCTTCATGAATGCTGGAAAGTAGATGTGCTTTCAATCATCTTGGTAGTCTTGCAGCTTAAAAGAGGATCTAGTTAAATGTAAGGAAACCTGCAAATAAATATTCAAATCATACTCCTGTACCCCCCCCCCCCCCCTTCCAATTTGTCTTTCTTCTGAAACACGTGAAGCCAGTCACCACAGATAGTCAGCTTCCACCCACGCGGTGCCCTGGAGTAGCTCAGGGTTACCTGCAGGACTGTGTTAATTGCTGAGCTCTTTCTGCAGGCCCCAGCATATGGTTGTCCTTGTTTGGTTTACACGTCATTCAGTATTAACGGAGAGAGGAGCTATACTGTCCTCCCACTCGATGGGCTCCCAGGAAACAGACTGGGGCTCCAGCAGCAGAGTTCAGCGCTTGTAGAATCACTGCGTAGGAGCATATTAACAATTCCCCTTCCCTTCCTAACACGCTATGAACCTAGTGCTTGGGTCATACCTGGTTATGGCTTCCTCTCTCGTTGTTGAAACCATGCACACTGTATTTCATGAGGACTCAGAAGTTTTGGTTTCTGTCACCAAAAGGCAGAACTATAGAGTGCCGGATACAGCTGTAGTTTCAGTAAACTTTAGTGCCTGATGATGAAGTGGGTGGCTAGGAACCTAAAAAGGAACCAGAATCCCAGCTGTAGGGTGGATCATTTTTGTCATAGCAGGATGTCATTTTATGCAGATAGTTCTACTGCCATCTAGGAACAGCTTGGACCAGTTTCATTTTGGAACCATTAAGGTCACAAAGATTTCGTTCACAGTAAGCCCTCTTATCAACTCCAACTCCATGAAATGCTTTAAAATGTTTCCTCACAACAGAAAGGGGAGGAACCAGGTAGTTAAAATGTGAGGTGCGAAAGGAGCAGCCAATATATGAAATTACCCTTCAAAAAAGAGGCAGTTTGAAAGAGGAAATGGACAAAATGTGTTTTAATGACTATTCGGTCTTGGAGCAAGGCTAAATGTCACTGCCGTGGACGTTATTCAGTCCTGTAAAGATTCTACAGGTCCTCCACCCCTAGTTTTTGTTAGCTACTCTGAAGGTGTTAGTTTGGATGGAAATAGAGTTACCATGATTTCTTTCCCTACTTGTTAATATTGGCTGCCCATATCCGTGAATTTACATTTCACGCGTTTGGCAGACACTTTTATCCAGAGCGACTTACAATTTTCAGTGATTTCACAGAGGTAGGCGAGGATAGTGCTAGGAATTTTAGCCATGGACTCATAGTATAGCATAGAGAACTTGCCCAGACAGGCAACCAAGCATTACAAAATAATTTTCATCACGTCAGTTTAATATAATAGAAATGGATTGTCAATGATTTTTTCTTTTGTATGCTGCAGGGACCGTGGCTACTGAAGCTTACAACAGTGTAGAGCTTATTGTTATGACTCTTAAATGGCTCTTCATGATTATAGCTGTTGTGTTTACCCTGAGACGGGGGCTGATCTGGTCTTGACCAATCAGAGCAGACTGGAATCATCAGAAAAAGGTTCATAAAGACACAGGAGCTATAATCAAGCACTTCATGCAGAGGGTGAAAAGAAATGCAGCATGAGGAAAAACAGTGGTTTTGGAATATTGAAACAATGCAAGTCTATTCTGGTAGAATCCAAAATTGAAATTATGAACATTGAAAAGATCGTTACAGTTCTTGAGATTTTTTTTTTATTGGTACAATGCCCTCTAAAAATATTGACCCTGGTAAACGTTTGAGTAAAAGATTAAAGATATAATCAAAGATCTAACCTATATTTGAACTACAATAACTTAAAGGAAGAAAAAAATACATGAATCCCCCCCCACCACCCCTAAATCTGTGAGTTACAGTTGTTGGCACTCTTTCATTTATTGGTGAATTATTCTTTGCAAGAATAAGTGCTGAGATTTTTCTTCTAATGCTTAATTAGATTGGAAAACGCATAGAAGGGGATGTGAGACCCTTCGTCCATGCAGAATTTCTTGCATGGAGGAATCTTGATCTTGTGGTCAGGGAATTGTGTGTTGATTTGTGTTGATTTTTGAGGAATGGATCACTGTCCTGCTGAATCCATGGCCCAGTGTACACTTCCTGTTTGTGGCAAGCAGGTTTTCATGTAATATCTGCAGGCACTTGATGGAATCCATGATGCTATATATCCAAACTAAATGTTCTCACCTTTGGAAGAAAAACAGCCCCCCCACATTGCATAGCCACTGCCAAACTTTGCCGTGAGCGTGAGGCGCCTTGGCTTTGAGGCTTTGCCAAACCAACTTCTGGGTTTTGCCAAAACGTTGTATGTTGGTGTCATCTGACCATTAAACGGCAATGCAGGAAAGTTCAAGTAACGTTTAGGCAAAGTGTAGATGTTTGTGTGTCCTTGACAGCAAAGGCCTTCACTTGGCAACCCTCCCAAACAACTTGTACAATTCTCCAACCGTTTTCCTTGGAGATTCTTCGGCCAGACGAACCAACCTCCGTGTTACATCTGGGGTCAGTATAGATGTGCGTCCTCATCCAGGCAGATTGCTGAAGTTTATTGGTGTCATGTATCTAGTCAATAACACAGCAGAGGTAGGGTTGAAGAGCTTTTTATTTGCTGTCAGCAGGTCAGATAGAAGAAAAGAAACCGGGCTGCCCAGCATGTATGTCTGTACTTTGTTGTGGTTCTCATCCCCGATTGTGCTATACACAACTGCTTAATGTTTTATTTTATGATTAAAAAAAACCCCAAAAAACTCTTACCTGTACTAGTTAACTACAGGTTTGGAGATATCAGGCCACACACTGAAAAGGACGTTGTTGTTGTTGTCATTCTGAACCTACCATGTTTTTTCTCCTTTAGTTTAACTATCCCTTATCAGAAATCCTCCTCGTTGTTATTTAAAGCCAACATCAGAGTTAAGGGTTTCAAGTAGTTTCTGACTAGCATAGGAGCTAGCACAGGGGCGTCGTGTGCGTGGGTTGGTAGCAGTAGGTGAACACTTTAGCGCTGGTAGGAGGACATGCAGAGGAACATAGCAGCTGCTCCACCCAAGGGAGGAAGTCTTCCAGGAACAGTCTCTACAGGGAAAGAGCCATTCACCTCTGTGCCCTGTGTTCATCATACGTCCCACGCATTAAGCCGAACTCACTTATGCTCTCCAGCAAGATAATGGGCGTGGCTCTGAGCGGTTTTGCGAAGTACCTCCAGTGTGCTGGTGCCTCAGATTTGAAGCTGAAGCGGCAACGGAATCTCACCTTTGCTCTGCTCGTATCTAGCTTCAGCTCGCTTCAGCTCACCCCGTCTGCTGATTTCTGATGCCATTTTCACAGGACACGGGAATCTTGCGATTGCAATCCAACCTCCACCGCTCATCCGGGTTGCGGGTTGCAGGGGACGGCAGCCTAAGCAAAGAGGCCCAAGCCGCCCTCTCCCCCACCACCTCCTCCTGCTCCTCTGGGGGAGGATACCAAGGTGTTCTCAGGACAGTCAAGAGAGATGGCAAACAGTCGATGAACTATGTATAACCTATGTCTGAAATGGATGTTGTTAAATACCCCAAAAGTGAAGTTAGGCGATTAGATAGTTTACAGTGTGACAGGCCGTTATCAGCAATAGTTTATAACAAAATTGATCTTCGTTTTGGACACCAGAAAGAATCTTACACATTTGTAGTTCTTTCACTTTGATCATTTTTATTTAATAGGAATCGGAAGCCTTAACGTTGTTTTTCCTTAATGTGATATGAAATGGAGTGTGCGAAAAAAAACTAGATGGTCAGTAGTTAAGTGATTAATATTAGTTTTATTTTATGATAGTAAAATTCAAGGGAATCTGCAATAAAAATGGTTTTAAGATGCTACAATTAGTTAGAATAATAGTTATTATTTAGTTTTTTAACTGTGAATTTGTTTGGATATGTTAAAATGTGTTTGGAATTTGTTTGGATGTGTATTTTTAAACACTTTTGCTATATTTTAACGATACCGGAAATGGTGATATTTTGGGTCACTGATGTCATCATTATAGGACATTTTTTTTTGTATACCTAAGAGCAACTGTTGAATTTTGCCCACACTGGGGGGGTTGGGTCCTGGGTTGGGGTCCTGGGTTGGGGTCCTGGGGTTGGGTCCTGGGGTTGGGTCCTGGGGTTGGGTCCTGGGGTTGGGTCCATGTCTGAAACATGAGGGAGAGACGATTTAGTTATGCTTTTCATATCTATTCAGGTTAAAATGAGATAATCGACAGGAGGTTGATGGCTTCCCAGTCTGGGGCCGGTTCCCATTAAATTGAGTTAATAGGATTGTTCAGAGTTGGTGTAGGAGTAGCGCCAAGTTCAAGGCAGCATGTGAAATAATGATGGAAAAAAACACGAGTGTCCTGCTTTGGCTCTTTGCTTGTGAGATGTTAATATAATTAAACTGACTGCTGAAACAAACTTTTACATTAAAACTTTAGTGTAAAAATAGTAATAGTGTTTACTGTGTTACTTTGCGTTTTTTTGAGCATGTCGGTGCGAAGTGGGAATTTCTTCCTGCAGAATTAGGAGAGCTGACTGTATAATGTAAGGGTTTGATTAGGTGTTTTATGTATACTGCAGCAGTGTGCTGCACTGCATAAGATTTGGTTTAATGATTTTTGTGGTGACCATAAAACTTTTCTTTATTGCACAGTATGAACTTAATGGGTGTGTTGGAGAATAATGCGTTTCATATTGTCGCGTGAAGTTTTAAGCGTTTCTGCCAATGCTTCTGTCAGGACGCCGACAAAAACATCATCAAGTGGTTGAGGGAGAATGGGCGGCTGGTCAACGCTGGATCCTTCAAGCACAGCTACCCCTTCTGCTGGAGGTGAGTGATGGTAAATGACCCACAAGAGAGTTGTGAAAGCAAGAGGACCCTGTACCCTGCACCCTGACCCTCGGGCATCAGCTATGCAGATGCTTTAGAAATGATTTTTTTTTTCCTTTCTCAAGCTTTCTCACTTGGTAAAGAGAGATGATAGTGCCATCACACCGACATCTCCACAGATGCAATAATTGTGTTGTTGAGTCCTGTACTTAACACAACAGACATTTATAAATATACCAGCAAGTGCTTTTAGTTGTTTGTTTGTTTTAACATAGTCAATATTTCCTTTTGGCTTTTGAATTGGTCTAATTAAAAAAAAAAAAAAAAAAAAAAAAAAAAATTTAATGTCATGTTCACTCAAGTTCATGTATTTATCATGGATTGATTTGTTAGCCCTGTTCAGTGGTATTTGTCGATGAAACTTGATCATAACGATATGCTTAAAGTTCCTGAATACCTAAAGCTGGTAATTCAGAATGTGCAGTCAGTTGCCTTGCTACTAAAAGCATGTAATTTCTGTGGTAACACCAGTTCAAAGCAACATGTATTTAATCCTATAACAAAATATCTCCTGGCTATAACTAGATGCTATTGGATGAGCAGTTTTGTATGGAAGCAAAGTTGTTAATTAGCCTAGACTGCATGCAGGCATTATGCGTTAAACAGCCAGCACAAAGAGAGGAGAATTTGTTGATTAAAAACGGCTGTTTCTGTCCGAAGGCTGTAAAGAACTTCTTTGCGACTGTTCTGATGGTTAGAAATCACTAACCGAAGCTTTGGGGGGTGTTGATGGACTCGGTTGCACTGATGCACTGCGGTACATTATGCATTCCTGACACCACCTCCGCAAGACGATAATTCTTGATCTCTGGGACACATGGTGCAGTCACAAGCAAACTGGCCAGCACACCCTCTGTAGCTCTCAGTACAGTGACCTCCACGGCAGCTGAGACTGTGTTACCATTTTACTACCTACTGTATTGTGGAGTGGTAGTCGAGAAGCTCTGTGTTACAGAAAAGCCCCCTTTTTTTGTGGGATTCCAACAAGTGGCCATTTATCTGGGGTCCTGATGGAGGTCGTGACGGACTGAATGCTGGAGACGCCCAACATCAGGAACCTGGCAACCACAGACAATGCTCAGAACACTGAATTAAAGAAGCCTTTGGTCTGAGGCCACAGGTTAGGAGGATTTCATGTGTTCTCAATCTGGCAGAAATAAACACGGTCGCAACCGTCCTCCTGTGAAAGATTCAAAAACGTTATGGGGGGAGGAAGGGGGAGGGAGAATCACAACAGCTTCTTATGCCTTGAAAACCAAGCAGGAGATGCTAAGTTGACTCATAAACAAGATAATCCATGATGTAACTCCACGAGGAACAGCACAAATTACCCAGAGCAGTCTGCCATCCAGCACTACTGTGATTGACGAGTGTAAAGAGGAACATGTCCAGGACCTATCTTCCTTCCTAACAGTGAAACGAACGGAGCTGCCAGGGAACCTCATTCACCTGCAAAAACTCTAAGACGATAACAACTCTTACAGGCACTGAAAAGACCCTTTTCAGTATCCGTTCCCCTGAAGCAAATTGTTCTCAAGTCTATAGAGCTGAATGATAACAGTGTTCCCATCAAGGAGGGCATGGCAGCCATGTGTAATGACCTGACTCTGGAATGTACATACATAGGCCTCGAGCTCCAGGACCATCTCCACAGGCCCAAAGCATTTCCCCAGTGTTTAAATAACTATCTTTTTGCTTCTTCAAGGCTTCAGAGAACATCTACATGCGCTTTGATTCCAGAGCATGCATCGGTATTATTTTTAGTTTGGCATTAATTATTTTAATCATGACCTAATTAACGTTAATGTACCTGTGAGTCACAAACCTGTTCATCTGAAACGGTGTCCTCTACATCACAATATGAACTGAACCCAGACGTTTTGTGTTCCGTTTCCGATGAGAAACTGCGCGGCCAGATTTCAGCATCCAACTTAGCTAGCATGACTCAGCCAGTTGGTTTTGGGCTTGGATTGTTACCCGCGATGGTGCTGAAAGCCTGGCCGACCCTTCCATCAGCAGGATGAGTCTTCGGCACGTGGTCTGCATGCTGCTTCAGCACTTCTGAACGTGAAGGTTATGCTCCCTCGCTCTCCTCGGGCGCCACAGGAATCTTAACACATCGTCAAAGCAGCGGTGCACTCAGAAGGGCGGGAGGGCTCTCAAGCGTTAGCATATGCCGCTCCCTGGCTCTTCGGCTGACTCAGGAATCCCACCGATTCGGCCCGGTCACGCATCATCTGCTCCGGGAACTCCATCACGTTTTCCCTCCCTACTGATATACCCGTCGTAACTGAAGTCTGTGGGCTTGGTCTTGCCTGTCTAGGCTGTTTTATGTTGCCAATAATTTTCAGTTTGGGAGAAAAGATCTTTGGTATCTTTGCCTCTTCTCCCCTTGTAGCAAATAAATGTACGTTTAAGCTGGCTGGAAGGTTAACGCAAGATGGAAACAGCAATAAAAAGTCATTTTCTTTTTAAACGAGACGGATATGACATGAATGGATATGAAAGACTGGGGATCTTTTGAATTCAAATTTGTAACTGAAACGGTGTAAATAAAAATGAAAGTGGTGTGCATCAGAGAGCACCCTGCCACAGTGTGTAATCATTTGTCGTTTTACAGATCAGATACGCCACTCATCTACAAGGCAGTGCCCAGCTGGTTCGTCCGAGTAGAGCACATGGTGAAGATGCTACTGGACAACAACGCCAAGTGTTACTGGTAAGACCTGCCAAAACCGCACCTCATTTTAAACCCGAAGCTCGAACTTCCTCAGCTGGAGCGTCGAGCCGTCGGTGGGCAACGTCGTCGCAGCCACACCGTCCAGGCAGCCGGATCGTTTAAGTTTGCGTTCCGTGCGCCTATCAAGTCCATGCCTGCGGTTATGCTGCCCTACAGGTGCCAGGCCTCGTCCTCCCAATTCCCACAGGTCAGCAGCCGGGACGTTTTGCTCTAATGTGCCTGTCAGTCTAAGACAAATCACCTGCAGGCACTGGGGACAGGGGAGGAAGCAGGACTTACGGGGCATTGCAGTACCGAGGCTGTGCTGCACAGTTGATCCTCCCCATTTATATTTCATGTACTGTACCTGCTCCACTCTGCTGGTGTATAATAAAGAGCAAGTTTGGAAAGCAGCAAAGCATACTGCATTGAGTTATTAAATAAATGATGCTTTTAGCTAAACTGACTGTTTAGTTAAAACTCATATATATAAATATAAAACCAGATAAGGAACAGCAGTGTGCTGTAGTAAGACACGTCGAGACATTCTGAATTGTAGTGAAGTATGCAAGGTTGCCCTTGTATATGTATGCAAGGTTGCCCGGCTGATGAAGGACTGTCCAAAATGTCCTGTTTCTCTGGAAACCTTTCGGTACTTCACTACCATCTCTCTCTTTCCATGCGTCTTTGTCTTTTTCTGTATGTTTCTCTATGTGAATCTATGAGAATCTAAGAAGCGTTGGAACCATCTTCTGGAAGTGTCACTCCTTCAGTAAAATAATAATGTTGTAAATGGAATAATCATCTGTCTTACGCTGGAGGATGCTTGTTGAATGCGTTTTAGGTTAGTTGGGATATGATCTCAATCTCATGTATACCCAAATTTAATATGCATTATATATATTCCGTGGTTGTGTTTATTTCATTTGTTTTTCGATAAGTGTTGCATACTGTACATTTGGCTGTGTATCAGTAATGGAAAAGTACAAGATGTACAATTAGAAATGTATAAAAATCTACTCGAAAAAATCCCCAAACCGAAGTGGACCTTTTGTTATGCAACTCGGTATATTTAGCAGGCTGAGGCAGTGAGCAAATGGTACTCGGAGAGCAAAATTAGACTCCTCCATCAAGTTCGACACAGCGGCAGTACTGCTTGTGGAACATCGTGAGGAGCCGCTGCTCATTTCGGGCTGCGTGTGGGAGTGGGAGGCCCCCCCCCACCACCACCACCACCCCACCAGCACTACCCAGATCCCACGCTCAGAGATGCTACTTTTAGCCTAGGACTGCCTCCTGCTGCCTCCAGATAAACTGCTGTTTTACAATTTATTCAGATCATTTTTAAAAACTGCATTATTTTGAGGCTCACCAGTGTGGAGCGTTCGCCCCCGTCGTCGTGGGTTTGCTGGTTTTGAGCCTTGATGGTTCCACAGCCATCTGACTGGGAGACAGTGGGTGGTGGTGGGCGGTGGGGGATTGGTGCTTCTGTCTGGGGGG